>JAQZBX010020149.1:0-33194 GCA_029593785.1 Cabassous unicinctus
CCACACTCTCTCCCACCCAGTTCTGCATGGTATATTCTGATGGAAAATAATGTGTTTTTTTAAAGATTTATTTATTTACTTTTATCCATTTTTACCCGCCCCCCTCCCCCATTTTTGTTTTTTGTATCCATTCGCTGGGCTAGTCTCTGTGTCTGTTTCCTGCCCTCTCTTCTCATCCTTCTCCTCCTGTCTTCACTGGGATTCAATCTTGGGAACCTCCAAAGAGGAAGAGAGGCATTCTACCCTACCATCTATGGCACCTTAGTTCCTGGTTTTTTGGCATGTCTCATCTTGGCTCTCCCATGTGTCACTCTCCTGTTATGTCATCATCTTGCTGCTTGGCTCTGGAAGGGCCTGACGGCGCACCCATGCGCAGGGCATGGGAGGCTCACCCATTTGCGGGGCCTGACGGCACACCTGCGTGTGGGGACTGGCGGCCCGTGCGCCTTCTATATTTTTCTTTATTTTTACCGGGAGGTCCTGGGGATCGAACCCAGGTCCCTCCATATGGGAGACGGATGCCCAACCATTTGAGCCACATCCGCCCCCCTCTAATGTATTTTTAACGTCATCCATGTGTCTTTCATCCCCATAAGCGCTGTTATTTTTCTTTGCAGGCTTTCAAATTCTTCTTGATACTCACCCAGTGTCTTCTTAATATCCCTTTATCTCTTCAGCCACATTTTCCTTCAACTCCTTGGATTGATTTGGGAGACTTGTATGAAAATCACTGATCAGTTGTCTTAAATCCTGTGTCATCAGGATTTTTTATTTGTTTCTTTGGTTGGGCCATACCTTACTGTTTCTTAGTATGGCTTGTAAGTTTTTGCTGATATCTAGGCATCTGATTATGCTGGTGAATTTACTCTGATGCTCCAATTTCTCTCTCTTATCTGGTGATTTTGTTTCACGGTTCTTTGATTTTTGGTTCAACTTATTCTAAATCTTTAAAATTTAAGTTAACAAAACAGAGCCAGTGATCCACTAATGAGGTGCAGGCCAAAGGTCCTGTTCAATGAGAGACTCCAAAAAGTTTTTCTTCTTGCAGTTTCTCAGCCTGTCAGTAGGTGGCTCTTTGGCAAATCTTTCCATGGAGGTATCTTTCAACCTCTACTTGCTGGGCTGGCTAGGGTGAAGATTATCAAAGCAAGCTCTGCGGGCCAAACTCACTGAAGAGAAACCACTCCCCACCTTCCACTGTATCTTCCCTCTTCCCAGGGAGAAAGACTTCCATTCCCCTATCAATTGGGCATAGTAAGCCATAGGTTTTACAAAGGCTGTTTGCTTTGAGATGGAGGATGGGTGCCAGTCCCAGCCATGGGGGCAAGTAACTCACAGTTTTTGTTTTGGCCTCTTCATCTCTCAGTCCCTCTCCTTCCTGGACAATATGCAGCACTCTCCTGGTCTTCAGATCCCCAAAGCAGCTCCTTCAGACAGCTTTTTGCCCTTCCTCCATTGTTTTTGTAACAGAGTTAAGCCCTGCCAACCTACTCCAATGCCATCTTCCTGGAAGTCTGTAACCGTTGGCCAATTTGATATAATTATGAATTCCAAAAATATAATTGGATCATGCTTGTAAACTAATCTGTTAATCTGGGCATGATTAGGTTATAATTAGGGTGTTGAGCCCCACCCCTTGGTGGGTGGGGAATCGACTATAAAAGGCAAAGCAAAGGACAGACTGAGCAGGTTTTGAAGCAGTCTTTTGAGAAACAGCTTTGATGCTGGAAAGAAGGCCCCAGGAAAAGAGAAGTGAACTGTTCGCCTGATCACCTACAGCTAACCTTGTGGAGGAAACAGGAGCTAAGCCCGGAGAGAAATTCAGCCCCGGGAAGAGAGGAACCCAAGAAGCCTGAACCCTAGGCAAATGTTGGCAGCTGTCTTGCTCCAACACGTGACAATGGACTTTGGTGAGGGAAGAAACTTATGCTTTATGGCCTGGTAACTGTGGACTTCTACCCCAAATAAACACCCTTTATAAAAACCAACCCATTTTTGGTATTTCACATTAGCACCCCTTTTGGCTAACTAATACAGTCTCTCTCACAATTGTATCTCTTTATCCTCATTGTCTAGTAGAGAGCTTGGTAATAGCAAGTACTCATTACATGTTGTACTAATTCATTTAACTAGGGAGAAAAATAATTCCATTAAATAATAAAAGTAGTTAACCTGTGTTACATTGGCTCAAAGGGCAACATTCCATAGGTTGGAAAAAACTATGGGAGAAGATTTCATGGAGGTGATGGGACGTGAACTAGACCTGTGAGAAACAAGGGGCCTCTATGTAGGGACAGGCCTAGGCATTTTTCCTTCTTTTTTGAACCAAGGGCATTCTGTCTTTTATAGCTGTTTGTGGGCACTATTTATCTTACCTTACTTCATTTTATCTATATAGTCTATAGATATATTTAATGCTTTAAATATCTGACAAAAGGAAACCTGATGAATTTATGTTTACGAAATCCACGTTAAATATCCAGCTCTGAAAAATCAACAACTCAACCTGGGAATGGTCTCCAGGATTTGGGGCCTGGGCTTTACAATGTTTATTTCATATTGTCATTAATGGATGTGAACATTTGTAACCATCAGTTATAACCTACCTTAACCTTGCAATTGACTATAATAAGCTCCACTTCAGAGAATCACAGGATTGTCACATCTAAAAGAGCATTTAGTCTAGATCACCATTTCAGTGATAAGGAAATTGCAGCCTGAATGTTGGGCTTTCCCAAGGATAGAAAGTTAAGAGAAAAAGGAGAATGGTGGAGGGCTGTGACTGTAATATGGCTCTAACAATGTTTTTTAATATTCCTAAAACTGAGTTTCAATATAGTCCAACCCTCTTTGTACTCCATTTTCTGTTCTTCCTCACTTTAAACTATTTGTTTAAAGAAAATGTCTGTATAACATACAACCTTGCAAAAATGCAATTCCATTACTACAATTTCAACAGATTCAAGGAGAATACACACTTTCCTTACAAAGGAAGCCATTTATCTCTGGGTATCAACATGCATATTTCATCAAAAAAAACGTAATGCCCTTTAAGTCACCCACAATTTTATAAATGTTATAAATGAATAACCTAAAGCCAATTTCAAATTTTACTGCAAAATAAATAAAAAATAGTTTAAAAAGAAACAAGTTTTACTGCAAACCACAGTTGAAATGGCAATTAACTCTTTTTCCTGAAGGAGAAACAGTTTAAGGAGCTGTGTCTTTGAAAGGGATGCAGGCATTTTAATTTTAAAATATTAAAATTTTTTACTCATGCAATCATAAATGCAACAAATTATTTTACTTCTTATTCATTTTGCAACAATTCTTATAAATCGTATATATTGAATAAATCAACACAAATAATAAAAATTATTCTGCTTTCCTCTTAGCAACAATTCTTTTCTATTGGAGAGGGACAGTCTCATGAACTGTACTATCCAATATGGTAGCCACTTAGTCACATGTGCTTCTAAGCACGTGTAATGTGGATACCATGAACTGAGATGTGCTGTTCTAGGTGTGAAATACGCACTGGAATGCACAGACTTAGAATGAAAAACATAACTTACCTTTTCAATAACATTTTATATTATACATTCCAATGATAATATTTTGGATATAGAGTTAAATAAAATATATTATTAAAATCAATTTCATCTATTTCTTTTTAAATTTTAACGAGGCTACTATACAATTTTAAATTACATATACAGCTTGCATACTACTCCAGCACAGTTTTAGAAACTTTATTTGCTCATTTATTCAGTGATCCATCACAGAAATACCATTTATTTAGCTACCCAGTGCCATCTTATAAAAACCCCTCCTTTGATCCCATCTTCTCTGACAGGTTCTTCCACATTACTCAACTTTAGAGCAAAACCGTTTGAATGAGGTGACTCTGTTCAATGCCTCCACTCTCCCTCCTCTCATTCTCCCTTGAACCCACTCCTAACTGCCTTTCATTCTCACAATTTCATTGAAACAGCTCTCTTGGAGGCAATATTTGACCTCCACATTGCCAAATGCAGTTGCCATTTCTCAGTCCTCATCTTACTCATTTTAAATAATTGATCATTCCCTTCATCTTGAAACACTTTCTCCACTTGTCTGTCAGGATGCCTCCTCCTTTTTCAGTGACTCCATTTTCTCAACCTTTCTTAGATACTTAGACATTGCAGTGTCCCCCCTGGGTTATGTAACAGACCTACAGTTGATCTCACCCAGACTCATGATTTAGGCTGAACACCCAAATACATTTCTCTCTATGGGCCTTTCCTAAAAACTCCAGTCATTTGTAACTGTCAAATGGATATTTTTGCCCAGATGTATAAGATCTTATATTTAAGACATATAACATTAATTTATCGAGTTTCCTTTCCTCTAAACCAGGTCCTCCCAATGAGTCTTCCCCATCTTAATAAATGGGGACTTCTTTTTCATAGTTTCACAGACCAAAAATTTTAGAGCCAACTTTGTTTCTTCTCTTTCTTATTTCCCCACATCTTACCTATCTTCAAATCAAATGGAGGAAGCCTTCAAAATATACCTAGCATCTGGTCATGTCTTCTCCTCCACTGACGTCATCCTGTTCCAAGGCATTGTCATCTCCCACCTCTACTCATGTCTCCTAATTAGTCTTTTTTCCATACTTGCTGCCTAACAATATGTTATCAATATAGCAACAAGAGTGATCCTATTACTGACATATAAATCAAATGATTTCACTTCCCTGCTCAACACATTCTCTTCTAATCTAATAGGTCCACAGTTCATTTGCAGTAAAAACCAAAGTCCTTATGGTAGCCCAAAAGGCTCCATAAAATCTCCTCTCCTCCTTTGCACCATCTGACCATACCTCCTACCATTCTCTCTCTCTGCACCCAACTTTGGCCACAGATGTTCCCTTGTTACTTCTGCAACAATCCAAACATGCTCTAGTCCCATAGCCTTTCCATTCATTTTTCTTCCCATCTTGACTGCACCTTCTCAGTGAGGACTTCCTCTTTAGCCCACTTAGGATAGCATCTACCACCCTCCCTTCTCCCTTTTGACTCTCCTTATCCACTTATCACCATCTGTTACATATTTATATTTAATTATATCTCTTGCCCTCCACCAGAATGTAAGCTTCAAGAGACACACAATACATATGATGTGTTAAGTAATGCATGTTAAGCACCCCACTGGTTGTCATGTACATGCCTTCAAGTATACCTCACTCCATGAGGGGTAGGAGTAGAGATATAAGCATGGAGCTAGGAGTGCTATACCAGAAGTCATATGTAAGGCTCTAGGGATATTCAGAAGAAGGTGCTTCTAACTACTGAGGGCAGGATGATGAGCAAATTCAAGAAAACCTTCCAAAGGAGGAGATTTAGAGCTGAGTATTGACTGCCAAGTGGTAGCTATCGAGGTATGGTGGTGACAAGAGTTGGAGGAAACAGTCTGAGGAAAAGGAAATAACATACTTGGAGACCCAGAATGATAATAAGAACAGAAACACTTAGAAATAAGTCTTATGTACAGATGCAGTACTAGATAGCTCTGGAGGAAGGGGAAGTGGGAGTCGAAGAGATGGGTGAAGGAAGGAAGGGAAAAAAAGAATAAGTCCTATATATGCCAGGATAAATATAAATAAATAATATATACACAAATGCATTTATGTGTGTGCAGGTAAAGGTATGTACGTATCCAGGAATATATGAACTTCATATGTGTTTGTGTGTATATAAAAATGATGAGGATGAATGGTGGAAGTCTCAGGAATATGTAAGGTTCTTCTAGTCTTACCTCTTATTTTTTTCTATTGCTAAATAATTTGATCTTAATAAAAATTTCTAAGTCCACAAGACTATATAAATAGGAAGTGAGATGAGCTCTATCGTCCTAACATTTTTTATTCTTAAAAAAAAAAAAAAAAAAAAAGAAACAGAAACCTTCTAATCTTCACTTCTATTTCTTCCATTAGTTTACAGAAAGAGTTTGTAGAAATATGTAGATTCCAGGATTAATGGCCAATGTCAAAACTAGATCTTTTTCTAGGAACGTCCTCTGTTCACTCTATCTCTGCAAAAGGTTCCATAAATTTACACAAAACGTTCCTTGGCAGAGACTCCCTTCTGTTCATCACATACTGCCAAGAGCCAACTCCCAAATGGTGGCCAGCTGATTGTTCCTTCACCCGCAGAATCCAAATCAATAAACGATGTTTAGCAAAAAAAATGTAATCGAAGTGAAAACGGATACAATAGATAAAAATAGATAAAATTTTGAGGTGTGAATGGAAAGAGGGTGAGTTGCACAAAACTCCAGGAGACTTTTTTTTTGTTAATATGGGATGCATTATAATAATAAAGCAACCTGAGGATAAAGTACAGAGAAGAATGTGGCTGGTTTTCAATGAGACTGCAGTAAGCTTTTCACTGCAGTGTGGCAAGCATCACTTAATAAAGCAAGATTAAAATCTTTCCAGTGAAAATATTTGTGTTATTTTGAACGCTGATTAAAACATTTTGTGCGGGGTCCAGCACAGGAGTGCCATATACTATGCAAGACCCACTGTGGCACTTGGCAGAAAATAAATCATAGAGCTCAAAAATCTGCTGTGGTTGCTGTCTTCATTACAGAGACCTTGCACAGTGCATACCAAAACATCCATAATGTTTACGGCACCTGGATGCCTGCACTATTAAACATCAATACAATCTGTGTTCATATCATCTCCATGCTAATCAGATCGATTACTACTGATATAGTGTCTTGTCACATATCGTAATGCTAATCAAACAAATGGTGCTATTGGGAGATCATTCAGATAGAAGCATTCTGTAAAAAAGAAAAGGAATCAACAGAATCATATATGGTCAAAGTTGTGTCTTGGGCAAGCAGACTGTCATCAGGTCTGGGGTGGTGTTGCTGTAATTTTGTCAGCAGTCATTAAAAGGGGAATATAATACAGTTTGATGTCATAAAATGGACTTGAAAGGGAAATGAGATTACTGCTGCTGCTTAATATGGAAGAGGTAATTAGTTGCACAGGTAATTAGATACAGATTCCTAGCATATCCTAGCAGAGGTAGCAGGTGATGGCAAAAGATACCTCTTGCCTGTTGAAAAGGATCAATGTCACAGTTGTTTTAGATCCAAAACAGCATCCATATCAAACATTCTAATCTTCCAGACAACAAAGATGCTGTAGTAGTTGCAGTAAAACATACTATCACTTAACAAAATTAAACAAGGGAGGATGGTATGGGAGGTAGCGCAAGCAGGGACATCCCTGTCTCACTGCAGCTAGCAGGCCTAAGATCATGTGAATTTCTACATCAGTTGTCACTTTGTGACACTCTTGTTTGAGAGTAAATTTCATTTACAGTAAAATCCTCAGACAAAGGCCAAATAGAGGAAAAGATCAATGATAGTACTCCAAACATGGAAAACCCATTGATAAAATATTCCTTTAAATAATTATCCAAAGAATTTAATATGTATTTTAATATACACACATTTTGGCCAGAAGCATGTATTTTATCAACTGACATACTCCTATGCTTGGGTGTGGAGGCCACTGAGAGTTTTTGACTGAGTGACTGAAAACTATTTTATCCTACTATTAAAGAAGGAGAAAGGCTTCCAATACCACCATACTCTTTGGCGCTCTATCATTTTCTGCTGAAAAGGATGCTAATGAAAAAATAAAGCTCCTATATTACTTTATTCAACAAATATTTGTGAAATGCCTACCATGTATGCAATGCTGAGCCAAACCATACCTTCCTCCACACACTTGGGCCCCTCTGTCAATAACTCGTCACCCAGACTGCCACCTGGCAGCCATACGGATTGGAAATGTAGTGAGTGCTACCTACTGGCACATGGAAAAGGCATAGGAGACACAGAAAGCCCTGAATTCAGCTACAAAATAACAGATAGCCCCAGATTATATACACTGAAAGCAAAATTAAACTTCTGGGGGAGGGGGAACACCTCACACCTCTTTCTTTGGGAAGGAAAAAAAGGCATCCCATTATTCAGAGGGTTTTTGAATCAGCAATTCTAGGTAGTTGGAATGTTTCCCAAAAGAGTGTGGATATTAGAAAACTGGTTTATTCCTTACTACGAAAGAGTCGTAAGATCTTCAATTTACCTTCACCTTCCCTGTCCACTTCATGGATCAGTAGTGGATGGAAAGGAAAAAATAAGAGATACTATTTTGAACAGTGTAAAAGACTATCAGAGATAAGGGGATATTATCCTACGCCTACCCAAGCCTGTTGGCTGTTGGAAATAAGCTGACATCATGAATGAACTTTAATCAGCAAATATTTACTTTTTTAAGTGTTCATAATATAACTTTGCACTCAAGTTTACTCTTAAGATGGCAGAATGGTTTACTAATCGTCCAGCTTGTTCAACAGTCCCATAGACAGATAGGTTGGTGTGCAACTATACTGCCACAGAGGGCCCCATGATGGGTTTAATGCTCTGCTCTTGCCAGGTTGAAATTCTTAAGTTTGAAACAAGAGGCCACACATTTTCATTTTGCACTGGACCCCACAAATACATAGTTGGTCCCACCCAAAGAGGGGGATGGCCAACCTCAACATCCTTCCTATATGGTAGAAAGACCTTTATGGAAGAGTACATGACCTGATTTGCCACATCATTTTCTAGAAAACTCTTTTGCACCTTTAATTCTTAAGAATGTAAGAAGAGTTAGAGATGATAAAGAAAGCAAAGATCTTTGGAGAAAAATCAGGTTTTTTATCAGGACCTGGCCCATTTTGGGAAGAAAGGAAGAGATGCAGGTGTGGTGGGCTTAGCTCTGGACTGGAATGGCCCTGAAGAGTCAAAGGACCTGGGAAACAAATCTAAGCTGCCTTCTGTCACCAAAGAGGAAGCAAAATGAAAGGAAAGCACATCTGACTCCAGTTTCCCTAAAATACTGTAACATCATGGACCTCTGGATCTGCCCTTTCATTTGTACACAATATTTCTCTTATGGCCTTGTGAATCTTGGAATTAAAAAGCCTATTAAAAGTATAACCTACCATTCTTAAGTTTATAGACTATACCAACCTTAATGTTTCACAAACATCTAGCTATTCCATCCTACACTACCTAAATTTAAAATCCCTGCCATTGTATGGCTTCTCAGCAGTCTCTACTGTGGACTTTTCTGAGTTATTTATCATCCTTGCCCCTCCACAACTTTTTTTTAGGAGGTACCAGGGATTAAACCCAGCACTTCATACATGGGAAGCAGGCACTCAACCACTTAGCTACACCTGCTCCCCGGCCCTCTACACCTTTGGACGCAATTATGTTCCCTTCTTTGCTGATATCTTTGCTGATATCCTGGGCTTGTGAGTTACAGTACTCTCTCTACATTCTCTGTCTACTCTCTGACTTGCTCTCTTCTCTTCATACCAATAACTTGATCCACTGCTCTTCTACCTCTGCACCACCCAACCAACCACTCAAACCCTCAGTTTGGAAGGCTTCAAGGTTGGTATGCTCAGCTTCAGGCTTACTGTCAATGAACCTCATTACACATCCACAAATGTTTAGCAGCTATTTCCACATGAATTCCAGGAAAGTGTTGATTTTTCAACATTTCTAAAACTTCTTGCCTGTCTGCAAAACAAGCAGTTACTCCTCTCATCCTCCCTCTGCCATTTTGATCCCAGCCTCCTCGCTGCCCTCCTGTTTTCCATCTCTCCTGTGATCAATACACATACCTCCCTGCCCTTCTCATGGCACCCTTTCTGCTGGAATGCTGGGACTCAAGTACTCATGACCACCTGCCTGTTCCTCAAGAATCAGCTCAAATTTGACCTCCTCTCTGAAGACTTTACTGGCTACTCTAATCCACAGTGAGCTCTCTGCCTCTAACACCTGTAACAACTTTAAGTCCTGAAATATATGCTATCTTGTCTTATGCCTCCTGCAGGATTGGTTGTCTTGTATTGTCATTTAGGTTTTCCTGTGAGTTCATTTTATGTCTACAATTACATTGTATTCTGCTTGAGGGCAGTTATGTGATTTTAAATTTGGTGAAACCCCCAAAGGGTGTGGAATAGAGCCAATCTATAATGGTGATCAATAATGTTAAACAAATAAATAAGGCAGCATTCTCATCTACAGTCTTTTGGCCTTCTTTTGATTTTCAGAGTAGTTTACCACCATCCTCAAGTAAATTAATTTTGTTTTACAAGTATTACAATTTCTTGAGTGTTTTGCTTTTAAAACTTGCTATAACTGGCCAACATGCAGAAGGGACATCCCAGAAGTGGTTGGATTGTCGTATGGATGAATAGCTACCACAATTTCCCCCACGTAAATCACAAACAAAATGGCTTCAGCTTCAGTAATATTCCACTAATGCTTTTTAAACAAAGATATATGCAGGCGGCAAGTGACTCAGCTTCCAAAATAGGCTTAAATAAAAATAATCACATTGTTTTAGAACAGAAGATTGTGTTTAATTGGTAATTTGTGGGTTCTAAGATGGAAACACACTACTGTGGATTCTAATGTTCTGTTAATAAATGAATTACAGTAATATAATCTAATTACTATTCATCTCAATTGAACAGATAACTTTCCCTAAACAAAAAACAAAGGAACCAAAGAGATCCAGTTTACCTATTTTTGAACAGATGGAACTGAAAACTGATTTTAAAAAATAATGCCAAAATGCCTCCATGGGCTTGCTACATAAAAGGCTTCATGTAATGATACACACCCTGTGGGCCTTTAAAAATGCCTCAACTGCCTGCCAGCCACCAGTAGTGACTGTCAAGCAGTCACAGTCATTAGGCTAAAACCCCATCTAAAAAAATTGCCTTTCTATGATGCCCTGATGTTAAACAGACCAACTGTCTGACAATCCCTCAAAGGACAAGAATCCCCAAGTGTCCTCATCTCCAGATCATTATCAGTGTACAGAAAACGTTTTCTTTCTTTAGCAGTCCCAGCCAGCCTGAAATGAAACAAATAGATTTTATGGGGCTTGCCTTGCATTGAAGAGATATTACTGATAATATTTGTCTGTATGGTTTTATATGATGCCTGGGCACCAATCTCAATTTTTAAAAGATTTCCATATTCTGCATCCCTAAAGCAGATCCAAGCATATCTTCTTAATAATATTGAATATTTTCCTTTCTTAAAAACTAGCATTCAACTTACAAACCATTAATCAAAACTGTCAAGTATAACAAAAGTATATAAGGTATAGAATAATTCATAAAACAGAGATACAAAAGGCACTGGCAGGCAACATCCAGGAATTCACCATGAGATCTTATAGCACTACCAATTTTTACTGCAGACTTTGAAGCTAGAGGGACAGTGACAGCTCTCTTGATGTTCCATAATAGAGGTAAAATGCCTATGCCATGATAGCATGATTTTTGATAAGAACTCATAAAAATAGGCTGGGAACACACAACTAATTTTTGACTCTGGTTTATGGAAAAGCATGATGATAAAGCCTCGCCTCCTCACCGTCATGTGAAAATGGAGCAACCCACTGAGGAAAGAAGACTCATTAGGTGACTGAACCTTGTCTTCTTCGACAGTTGGCTCAATTGGCAAAAGCCTGATGGAGTCCATAAACAAAACCAGAGGCTTCTGACTAGTTTGAAGGATTATTATACTAAGGTTTGAAATTCTGGACAAGAAGAGAGCTACGGAAAACTGAGTTTGCAATTCAGCTCTTCTCTGCGTGTGGCTAGTGCACACTAACACCACTTAGAAAATGAACCTTTAGAAAACAGAGGTGAACCTGGTTTGGTGAGGACCACCACACTGAGCAGCTGTTTTCACGTGCAGCCGATAGTTCAGGGGAGCAGGAAGTGGCTCATTCCACAAACATTCCACAAACATTTCTTGAGCAACTACAAAGTATGCCAAGGTCTACTTGAGATATAAAAGTAGTCCTGAATCTTCAAGGTTTTCACAACCAAACTTCAAAATCGGGCACGTATGCAAGCAACAAGACACCCGAAACATGGTATAATGCAGACTCCATGAGTAATAATCAGGGTCAAAAAACTGTCTCCAATTCTTGTTAACAGTCACTGTCTAAGTGGAACAAGCATATATCTTGAATAAAGGTCTAAGAGTACTAATCTCAGGCTATTTTCTTATCTTTAAAATATGGATAACACAATCTACCTCACTGGACTTCCATGAGGGTGAAACAAACTACATACAATCAATAAATATTAGTTCTCTCTGAAAAAAAGTTACATACACACACAGCTGCTTTATGTTTGAAGAACACTCTGCTATTTCTAGAAGGAGAGCTTCTATTCTGTTTACAATTTCATGATTTCTTAAAAAAAAAAACAAAGAAAAAACCAACAATTACAGAACTACAGGAGGTTTAAAAAAATAAAAATAAAAACAAAATGTCACTCTATTAGTTACAAAGCCACAATCCTATTTACAAAATATTTAAATTCCAATTAATCAGCTCTCCCTTTATTCATCCTTAGAAGATGGGCCTGTTTCATTTGTTTTAACAGTTGCATCTCAAAGTTGTTGACATACTCTATTAGTACTTTGACCCTTGTCTCATTAGCTACAGGCTCATTTGCAGTGGTCATGAAGGAATAATTGGCCTCTCAGAAACTCCTATCTGCTACTACCAGAGGTTAAAAAGCTTTACATTTGGTCCTAGAAGAGATGAAAAATTTAGCCATTACCTTTGCATGAATTCCCACAAGAAAAATGCGAGATTTGCATATCTGAATACAGACAACACGTCATTGATTTTAAAAATAATACTTTTAACAATTTAGGTCTCAACAGTATTTTGGAAAATAAGACATTAATATAATTACTGTTGGAAGTGCTAAGTGTTCATGAGGATGATGCTAACAAGAAAGAGGAGTGTGAAATAGCCATAATGGTGATAATTTCTACCATTTCTTGGATACATGCCATGTGTGAGGTATATCCGTCTTCTCAAAATATTCCTGGGCAAATTCTTAAACCAAAGCGAAGAACAGAGATTGTTAACACTTGGTGCCAGAGTCCCATTTTACAGTTGAGGATACAGAGGTCCAGAGAGATGAAGTAACTTGCTCAAGGCTAATCAGCAGTAACTCCAGGATTCAAACCCAGTTTTCAACTGGTTCCAAGTCTCGGACTCCCTTCATTACTTTACTTTGCCAAAATAATAAGCAGCTGATGACAACAATGGCAGTGCAACAACCATTTGGAAAGTTATTTTTACTAGCATTTCCAGGGATATTGAGAAAATATATAAATTCTTGTTTAAATGATATTCCAAACAGATCAGAGAAAATTAAGAAATGCTTCCTAGGCATGAACTATAAAGTCTCTTACAAAACCATGGAAAGCTCATTCTGTTCATAGAGAAATCCACTCTGTTGCACCTATTAAAGAAATCCAGAGGATGGAGTTGGCATAATCCTCAAAGTTGTACCAAGACTCCCAAACTCATCCTGAATGGGATGTTATGGTATTTTAGGTCAACCTTCTGAGGTTCTATTGTAGCAGTTTAGAATATTTGGATATTCACAATCACCTAACCTCCTTTAAAAATCTTCTATTTCGGTACTGGGGAGGAAGGGCAATATTTTGCATTTCTAAGCTCATAGGTAATGCCATACTTATCCACGTACCACACATTGAGTAGCAAGGTCCTAAACCAAAGTCATGATGTTGAAGAGAGCATGTAGCAGGATCCCTAGTTTGCGGCCCTGAGAATCAACCTATAACCTTCAATGTGGATGTTTTTTAAGAAAGAGTCTGAATACCAAGATAAGAAGAAGAAGAACTAATATATTGGCAGCTACCAAAGATTACTAACTAGTTTTGTTTTTTGAGGAAACAGGGTAATGTTGCAAATTTTTAGACATGGGGAAGTTACAAAGTACTTTTCTTGATTTCACAAAGTTTTAAAATTAAAACCAAAGTCAGTCATTGTATTCCAGGACAAAGTTGGTTCACCAGACAGCTTGGAACTTGATGCTTCCATGCAATGAGACTTTGCACTTTTCCTTGATAGAGTAAAAAGGAATAGTCAAGCACGCATATGAGTATATTAAAGAAAATCGTTGTGCTACATGATACCAAAATGAGTCTTAGAGATGCTTCAGTCAAGGCTGTCAGCTATCTCTGGACCTTCTAAAGAGAGAAAGCCACAAAGTGCTACCAATTCTTGGGACCTAGATCTAGCTTTGCCCCTTCCTGCATACCCAAGATTCTATAGGTCAGTCAGTGCAAAAGCACCCACTTGTAGTTTTGGGAGAGGAAGAGTGATGCCTGAATGATGAAAAATGATGCCTGCCACATAATGGCAGTACTCCTCACTCCTGGTTACAAACTCATTCTCTTTCTCGGAACAATTCAACACCACCACTACCTTAAGACAGGGCTCCCCAATAAAATACACATAGAGACTCAAAGCTCCTCTATTACCCTGACCTGAGATACACCAGGAATTTGCCTTTGGAAGAAGGCAATTCACAGTTTAGTATTAACATGTCACTGTCCACTAAGTTCAAGAATTTTTCTTATTTTTCAGATTGTGGTATATAAGTTCAGACAACTAATTTCCCCCAGCCAATGAAAATGACAATGGTAAGTTGTTACATGAAAAAAAGGAAAAAGAAAAAAAAGTGTAAGTCTTCCTGTTCTCTAATGTTATCAAACGAAATTTCAAACTTGACTCTATCAACATAATCAAAATTATGCCTTAAATACACAGCAACCTAATAAGAAAGGGCTGTCAATTAAGGCTTACCACTTGTAGATGTTGAGCCTCATCAATCTACTCAAATGCTATTCAGCCAAAGGGGAAAAAAGACATGTCATTTAATTATACTTTTGAAAATTGTATTTTACATACACACACAGAGGTGCACACATGCAGACTGGTTAACCCAAATAAAAGGAAATATTAACCATATTGACATACTTTGAAAAAAAATAAAAAGAAAATATTAAGTAGGTAAAAATAATATCTAATAAGGTGATATTTTATAAAGCACAGACCTCAAGAAAATGCTTCCCTCTATTCAACTTTGAGTAGGCATCTATTTTCAGTGTTGTGAATTTAGTTTGTCAAGATGGAAGAAGTTGCATAGAAATTCTGTAACCTTACACAACAGATAATTCCAATGATCTTGCTTCCAAGCCTTTGCTGCCTGATTTTTCTTAATGAAATATAATAAAATGTTAATTCAAGATGCCAAGAGACATAATAAACAGAAACATTGTTCTAATATAATTGCAGGATATTGGTTCCACTCCTAGGCAATCATTGTATTAGTTAGCTAAGGCTCCCTATAGGGTTATGCAACTTTTTAAGGTAGTTAGATGAGATATCCTGTCCTTGGAAAAGTCATTTGGGTTCAGTGCCACACCAGCTGTACATTTCTGGGAGCTAACATAGTGTTTGCCTACTATGCTGCATTGCAAACTGTTATATATACATGGAATTATCAGGCAACCTGCTAAATAACGTTAAATCACAAATCTCCCAATTTTTCACAAAAGACATCTACAGCAAACTTTTTCTTTTGCTGGGCTTTGACAGTCCCTTTGAAAAAAGAGAGATGAATCTTTTGGAAAGGGGCATCATTTTAGAGCACAATTTCCATATATCAGAAGTTGGCAGTTTGGAAAAGAAAATCTTGGATCCAATCTATTCATTTTGAGAAGCACAATCCCAGCACATCAAAGAAATAAATCCTTTAGAACAGTCACATTATGTCTGATCAATATAAAGAGGTGCCCAGCTATTCCACACTTAATAAAACAATCAAAGTGAAAAGAACCCTGCCTTTCTTTCCCACTGAAATTCTACTGATCATCAGTTAGAGTCCATTTAAACCTGAATGGAGTCTGGCACCTGACTCTTGTTGGCCAGTGAATCCAGATTTGGGAAAAAGAATAAGCCCAGTGATATCTAGGATCTGCAAACCTAATTTCAGAAACAAGCTATGAACTGTAAGTATAAAAATTGATTAGGCACATGTAGGTACACAGGCCAAAACACCTCGAACCAAATAGTCAATTCCCTCATTTTTGCAATGCTGATAAAAGGCAGTCTTTAATAGTTTTTATAAAGGACATCCACTGTGAGCAATCAAAAGTTATTTCAAGAATCTTGCACTATACCCACAACCCATCAAGATATTTGCCTCCTAAGGTAACACGCTGGCCCAGATTCCTAGAAATTATCCATTTTTACATTGGTTTCTTCCTTGAGTGTCACAGTGCCACAGAATCTAAACAATCTTTGAGGCGACCATGTCATTATGCAGATGCTCAGAGAGGTGAGGTGGTTTGACCAGTGTCATAAAACCATGATTTAGGATGAGGATTAACACCAGTACCCAACTACACCTTACTCAGTCCTTAGCTCTGTGATCTGGCTCAGCTCATTCCTTAAAGGTTCACTTTAAATAAATTAACATTTCAAAACAATAAACCCAAAGAGCCATAAACATGCCCTAAACATTTGCCACTTTAAGCACTAAAGCCAACTAGTCTGCTGGTTGTCCTGAGTTGCAGAAACAGAAAGCCTTAGGAACCAGGTTAGCACTGAGTAACAAAAATGGGTTAATTTCTTTTATATTTGCAATTTTTAAAAACTGAATGGTCATCATTATAGAATGCCACAAGCAATCATTTCTTCATGCACCTTTCCCACAAAACAGCTATAATTGAATCATTCTGAAGTGATGACAATTACAGGAGTAAAACATTTATAGCATACATCTTTACACATCCCAAATAGCTAAGGGCACCTAAAGCAACCAACAATTACAGCTTTCTGCTTTAAGTACTGAACCTTCCGTAAAGGGGAAAAAAAAAAATCAGTGTCAATCTTGTAAACCTAAATAACTACTGTATGCTTCAGTTCTTTCTTCCTGTGTAGCATTCCTATAATTTACAATTTTCCAAAAAAAGACATCACTGATAATCACATAGATTCTGTCAAAGCTAACAATAAAAAAAGTTCTGCTCTTAATCCTGATATATACAAAACAGCAATATCCACTTAGCAGTCCCCCTTGATATGGCACCTCAAAAGAAAAAAAAAAATTTGTATACATATACACACACATACATACCAATAAAATTGAAAGACTTGGGCAATTTGTTACCCTTATTTAAGAAAACAGTGCTTTTATTTTAAGGAGCATATTATATTACTAACAGTTCTTATAAAAGTCTGCTATACTCTTTTTTTTTCAACATAAAATAAAAACAAATGATCATAAATAAGTGTCAAAAAAATAAGAGTATATTTAGAAGGAAAAGTGTAGAGAGAGATTCAATTTAAGATTAGACTATCTCTGCAGTCCAAAACCATCATTTTGGTTTTTATGTTCAACAATTTTTTTTTCCTGTATTATTGGCCAGTAACATGTCAATTAGCTAAGTCTAATAAGAATTTAAAGAATTTATATAATTATACACCTAGTTTTACTGCTTTGCCTAAGTCCATTGTCACCTCCTATAAAATACTTTTCATTAAAAAAGGCAATTTCTTCAGTCCTTTGATGGGACATAATTAGCTTTCTGACATATCAAAGTCACCTTGCAACACTAACTCTATGCTATAACACTAAAGCCAGGTGTGCTGTTACATGACTTTTTTTACTTTACAGTGCCAAAGGAACTGTTGATGGATGTCTCTGTAGTTTAATATCTGACAGTAGGTGCAAGTAAATAACATTTTTATTTTAAAAACTATAATACATTGTGATGATGAAAAGCAGAGGCAGCTTTTTCATTTACAACCTGTCTATAAATTTTGGCAGGAAATTGAAGCTAATTTAATAAGTGCAGTCTAAGGAAGTTACTCAGTTCTAAGAACACACAAGAAATAGTTAAATTGCTGTAGCCAGAATTCTCTATAAAATGAACAAAATAACAGCGTATGGCTCCTAACTGTTGTTAAAAAACTTACACATGTTATTTGGCTAGTCTTGAATAAAAACACAGTTTCCTGCCTGCAAACTTATTGCAATTACTATCATTACTAAATAAATCTTAATTTGATGGCCCTCCACTACTTGCAAAAATTACTAGGGTTTTTCTGTTCCAATTCAGAAAGTCATCAGGTATTGAGCCTTCATGAAACAGTGACTCCTTTGGTGATATTTTTGGTAGAATGACAGTAGGTATGATATACTTCACTTTAAATAAACTCACTACACAAACTTTCTTTAGTGGAGAGCTTTGAATTACATAACCTGTATCCTCAAATTAAGAGCCTTTCAGTCAAGACTTCAGACAATGTAAGGTAGTGGCCCCTACTGACACAATTTAATACCTATTACATTAAAACTTTAGTTAGAATTAGACAGGATTCTTGGAAAACTAATCCAAGGAAGCAAGATTCTGAGAGTCTGGTGGTAACTAGGCCTGGAAAGAGGGCTCCACGTGCACAAGGATGGAACAGCCAGAATAAAGGCAAAGGCACAACTTGTTAAAGGAATTAAAATTTTAAAAATCAAGATAAATAGTCCCCTTTGTATCTTATTTGTTAGGCCTACATGTCTGCCAATACCTTGAATGCGGTGCCTGCATTTCTGTTTTTGCAGAAAATCAAAGTCCTTTAACTCAAACCAATGATAATTTTGTTTATAGAAACATATCTCCAATTATGTGATTGATAAAGAGTAGAAAAATTTGGTTCTCTACAGAAATGTGTTTTATAACAGTTTAGAGGGAAAAAATTACATTTAAACTACTGGTGCTTATATATAGCTTTTATGAAGCACTGAGTCAGTGAAGGCTATTGTATTTGCAAAGAGAGCTCTTTAAATGAGCCCCTGGATTATTGTACTTTATGAGACATAAGATTTAAGCCAAAGTTGGTGTTTTCAATGTAATTATTTAGTTTAGTAAGTCCTTTATGTTTATCATTTAACTAATAACCCACTGCCTAAGGCAGGAATAGATATTGCTCTGTTTTCAGAGGCCCAAGCCAACATCTAACAACTACCTCCATTGCCATGGTCACCACCTCTGAGTACAAATTTCTCTTTGTCCCAAAGGGCTTTGGGAGAGGCCAATAAGAGAGTGGTGCCAGAACTTAAAGGAAGAACCTGTGAATTGCTTTGAAAAACTCCTACTCAATTGTTAACTGTTTCCCAATGGCACCCTAAAGGTTTCTCCCTGTAGTTTTTTCTTGTTCATTCTACAGCAAGGTCCCTAGTGAGCTATCAATAAACTAATGACATGCTGTAAGATTTTTAAAACTTTCCTCTTAATTCTACCTTCAAAACTCTTAAAAACCATTCCCTTTTTCAATACCTACTCAAGATGGATTAAGAACTGCCCTGAGAACAAAAATATCATGTGCATATAAATCATATGAAAAAAAAAAATCACTAATAGTCCATGGCAAGAATTGGCAATAAAGAAATGCAAAATATTACCTCTGGATTCTATGACACAAATGCTTATAAGAGGCAAGGATCTGTATGATAGTATATTTGATACCTTAAGAGTTTTGTGGAGTTAAAAAGTATAATGATGTTGGATGGTTGTTTCTAAATATGCTGGATATAGTCGTTAAGGAAAACGATGAGCTCAAGACTTAAAATCCCAGTGCAAGAACTGCATGTAGGACATGGAAGTTTCTAGGTGTGCCCTGAAAGAAACTTATTTCTTGTAGCTGCAGTCTTGAGATTTCTGAAAACCAGACCCAGAGTATCATTGTGTGAGTGGCTGAATTATAACGTAAATTGATTTCCCAACCTTGCCAAGAGTCTGCTGTTAAAATGAGGGCATTGATGGGAAGGAATGAGATCATGAAAACCGGATATAGGACATACGGGTTAATAATAATGATTGGTGGGGACACTGAAACCCTAGATTATGTTGAATCTCCTTTGACAGAGTAATGCATAATAGTCTGCCTTGAGGAATCAGCCACCCTCCAATCTGCCCTGAGGAATTAGACACCCTGTCTCCCTGAAAAGATTAACCTTCTGTGTGCCTGTTAACCTGTAACTGCCCAAAAAGGAAACAGCCCTCCTACATCCATTTGAAGAGATTAACCCTGTTCCACTAGATGAAAAAAGAATGGAATGCCCTGAGGTAGTTGGCCTGCAAGATACTGCCAACACCTCTCTTTTTTCCCCAGAACTATTACTGGACTGAAGATCAAACAGGCTCCAGAAAGTGAGGTACAAAGTATAACCCATGAAGAGGTGCTACACTCCCAAAGAACTGCATGATTTATCCAATTTATATAGACAAAAATAGGGAATATGCATGGGAATGGAGATTAAGGTTGTGGGATAATGATGGAAAGAACAAAATTGGATAAGGCTTACTTTATTGATATGGGCCCACTAGGGATTGGAAAAGGCTCTAACAGTTTATTCAGGTGGTTGGCTAAAGTATGGACCAAAAAGTGGTCTGCATTACCTGAAGTCAAAATTCCATAAATGCCCTGATATAATATAGATGAGGGGATCCAAAGGTTTAGAGAAATTTGAATGTTAGAGTTGTTCTAACCTAACCCAGGAATTTCTAGATGACACACCTTTCACCAAGACTGTGAGGAATAATTTTGTGAAGCAGCTCCATCATTCCTAAAGAGTTATGTGGTCAACTCTTCTCTGTAGATCAGATATTACTACAGGAACTGCTGCTGCCACTGAACTTGGATCCTTAAGCACAATGGAGATGATCAGATCCCAGGGTAGCAAGAGCCACATGGCAGCATTTAATCCCAAAAACAAGGTAGATGTGACAACTCTAATGACAGCTGAGTCAAAGCAGTGATCAGAATAGTATGACTCACAGAGACCTATGACATTGGCTAATAGATAATGAGGTACTTAGATGTAAACAGACTGGAAGTCTTTTAAATTCTTACTTGCTCAAAACTGCTTATTCAGAGCAAGTGAAACAAAGTCTAACTTGAATTTAAAAAAAAAAAAACAAAAACATAAACAGACAGTCATGGCCCTTCTATCAATTTCCAGACTTGAAACAGTTTACAGATCCAGAGCCCATTGAATGAAGGGAAGGCTGGGTCCACTCGGGGAAGGACCCTGTTACACTGCCCAAAATTTATACTGTTAATTTTCCTCCTAACCTTCCCCAAAGAGACCTATGGCCTTTAGCCAGTGTGACTGTGCATTGAGAAAAAGCAGATGATCAGACATTTCTGGAATTATTAGACACCAGCTCAGAACTGACATTAATTCCAGGAGATCCATATATCACTATGGCCCACCAGAGTAGGGGTTTATGGAGGGCAGGTGGCCAAAGGAGCTTTAGCTCAGGTTTGTCTTACAGTGGGCCCAAGGGGTCCTCAGACCCCTTCTCTAGTTATTTCCCCAGTTCTTGAATGCATAATTGGAATAGATATACTTAGCAACTGGAAGAATCCTCACATTGGTTCCCTGACTTGTGGAGTGAGGGATTCTATGGTAGGAAAGTCCAAGCGGACTGCCCCTACTTAGCAAAATAATAAACCAAAGTAATATTGCATTCTGGGAGGGACTGCTGAGATTAGTGTTACCATCAAGGACTTGAAAGATACAGTGGTGGTGATTCCCACCACATCCCTATTCCACTCTCCTATTATGCCTGTGCAGAAAACAAATGGCTTTTGGAGGACTGTCATAAACTTAACCAGGTTGTGACTCCAACTGCAGCAGCTGTTCTAGATGTGTATCACTATTTGAGCAAATCAACACATCCCCTGGTAGTTGGTATGCAGCTATTGATCTGGCAAATGTTTTTATTTTCTTTTCAATACCAGTTAGTAAAGACCACCAGAAGCAGTTTCCTTTTCAGGTGGTAAAGCTAGCAATACACTTCACTGTCCTACCTCAGGGTATATCTACTCCCCAGATCTATGTTATAATCTAGTCCACTGGGGCCTTGATCACCTTTCCCTTCTACAAGACATCACAGTGGTCCATTCTATTGATGACATTACGCTGATTGTACCTAGTGAGCAAGTAGTAACAACTACTCTAGATTATTGGTAAGGCATTTGTGTATAAGAAAGTGGGAGATAAATGCAACAAAAATTCAGGGGACTTCCACTTAAGTGAAATTTCTAAGTGTCTAGTGGTATGGGGCATGTTGAGATATCCCTTACAAGGTGAAGGATAAGCTGTTGCATTTGCCCTTCCTACAACCACAAAACAGACAAAATGCCTAGTTCTCTTCTCTGGATTTTAGAGGCAACATATTCCTCATTTGGGTGTTACTCTGGCCGATTTACCATGTGAACCAAAAGGCTGCTAGTTTTGAGTGGAACCAGAATAAGCAGAGGTTCTGCGACAGGTCCAGGCTGTTTCTCTGCCACTTAGGCCATATGACCAGCAGATGAAATGATGCTCGAAGTTTCAGTGGTAAATAGAGATACTGCTTGGAGTCTTTAGCAGGCATATTTAGGAGAATCACAGTACAGACCCTTAGGATTTCGGAGCAAAGGCCTGCCATTTTCTGCAGGTAACTCTTCCTTTTGAGAAAAAGCCTTTGGCTTGCAACTGGGCCTTAGTAGAGACCACATGCTTAGCCACAGGCCACCAAGTTATAATGAGGTCTGAGTCATGAACTGAGCGTTGTCTGACCCACCAAGCCATAAAGCTGTGAGTTCACAGCAGCCCTCCATCATCTAATGGAAGCTGTATATGAGATTGGGCTCAAGCAGGCCCTAAAGGCATAAGTAAGTTACATGAGGAAGGAGTCCAAATGCCCACAGCTCCCATTGCTTCTCTTTCCCAGCCCACAGCTATGGCTTCTTTGACAGTTCCCTATGACCAATTGACTGAGGAAGAGAAAACTCAGACCTGTTTTACAGACAGCTCTGCATGATATATAGGTACCACTTGAAAGTGGACGACTGAGATATCAAAGGCCTTTTCTGAGTCATCCCTGAAGGACAGTGATGAAGGGAAGTTTGAGCTGTGCACCTGGTTGCTCATTTTACTTGGAATGAGAAATGACTGGAGGTACATTTGTAGACTGATTCATGGGCTGTGGCCAATGGTTTGGATGAATAGTCAGGGACTTGGAAGGAAAATGAATGGAAAATTGGGGACAAAGAGGTCTGGGGAAGAGGTATATGGGTAGACCTTTCTCAATGCCTAAGAAATATGAAAATATTTGTGTCCCACATGAATGCGTACTAGAGGATGACTTCAGCAGATGAGGATTTTATTTAAATTGACTTGATAACCCATTCTGTGAATATCAGTCAGCCTCTTTTCCTAGCCTCTCCTATCATTGCCTAAAGGTGATCATAGTGGTAGGGATGGATGTTATTCATGGACTCATCAACATGGACTTCCACTTATCAAGGCCAACCTGACTACATCCACTGCTCAGTGCCCAATATACCATCAGCAGAGACCAAAGCTCAGTCATCAAAATGGCACCATTCCCCAAGGCAATCAACCTGCTACCTGGTGGCAGTTTGATTACTTTGGGCCATTGCCGTCATGGAAGGGGCAGCAATTTTTTTCTTACTGGAACAGACACATACTTGGGATACAGATTTGCCTTCCCTGCATGCAATGACTCCACCAAAACTAACACACAGCATTGATTCTGGTCAAGGAACCCACTTCACAGCAAACGTAGTGCAAGAACGGACACATGCTCATAAAATTCACTGGTTTTGCCATGTAGTTCCCCATCTTCCTTAAGCAGTTAGATTGTTAAAACAGTGGACAGGTCTTTTGAACATTGAATTACAGTGCCAACTGGATGACAATATCTTTCAGGGTTGGGGCAATGCCCTCCAGGAGGCTGTATATGCTCTATCAGCATCAACACTATGGTGCTGTTTCTTCCTTAGCCAGACTTCACAGGTCCAAGAATCAGGAGGTAGAAATGGAAATGGCACCATTCACTACTACTTCCTAGTGATCCACTAAAAAAAATTGTCTTCCTATCCCCTTAATCTCTGCTGATCTATAGATCTTAGTTCCAAAAAGAAGAGTGCTTCCACCAGGAGACACAACAATAATCCCATTGAACTGGAAGTTAAGACTACCACCTGGCCATTTTGGATGCCTCATGCCTCTGAATCAACAGGCAAAGAAGGGATTTACCATATTGACTGGAGGAAATAGGGGGAATGAGACTATCAAGGGGAAATAGGATTGCTAACACAGTGGAGGAAAAGCAGAGCTTGCCTGGAATACAGGAGGATCCTTAGGGTGCTCTTAGTACTACCATGCCTTGTGAGTAAAGTCAAAGGAAAACTGCAACAACCCAACCCAGGAAGGACCATTAATGGCCCAGATTCTTCAGTAATGAAGGTTTGGGTCACCCCACCAGGTCAAAACCCAAAACCAGCTGAGCTGCTTGCTGAGGATAAAGGAATATGGAATGGGTAGTAGAAGAAGGTAGTTATAAATAGGAGTTATGTCCACATGACCATTGCAGAAACGAGGGCTATGATTATGAGTATTTCATTCTTGTTTTGTTATATTTTTGTATGTATTCAAAAAGCAAATATCTTTGTTTTCATCTCTATCTTATCCTCTTTATCATATAACATAAATTCTATTAACTTTATAGCAAAGTATTTAGGTTACTAGATATCAAGTTTAAGAGTATTAAAAGGTCTTCCATTCTATTTTGGGAAAGGAGTTAGCGCTTTTCCAGTTATGTGCAAGACAATTGAATTATGTTAGGCCAAAGTATCACAGTTATTGTTTTTATTTAGAGATTAAGTATGGCTTAAGGAGATGTATATGGGTGTCGAGTTGACAAGGGGTAGACTGTGATGGTTAAATTCATATGTCTATATATATATATATATATATACATTTTATATATCATTTTACAAATAAAAAAAAAATTCATATGTCAACTCAGATAGGTTATGGTCCCAGTTGTTTGGTCAAGCAAGCACTAGCCTGATTGTTACTGTGAGAATTCATGGATTTAAGTCTGTAAGTTGATTGCATCTATGACTGATTACATCTACAATCAACAAAGGAGACAGCCTTCAGTAGTGAGAGACTCTTAACCAATCAGTTGAAGGCCTTAAAGGGAGAGCTGATGATTTCAGCAGTCAGAAAGAATTTCTATCTCTATTTCTGCCAGCCAACTTCTCCTGGGGAATTCATCATAACCTTCATTGGAGTTCTCAACTTGCAACCCACCCTATGGAATTCAGACTTGCCAGTCCCAAAGGTCCACGAGCCCATTCCTATAATAAACCTCATAATATTTACACACACACATATACATGCATATGTGTGTACATACAGTTAGATATATAGATATAGATATCCTATCTATTCTGTTTCCCTGGAGAACCCCAATACAGTCAATTATACCTCAATTTAACAATAACAATAAAAACCTTTAAAACCTGGAAACTACAAATATTACAGTGATATGTCACTTCTCTGTCTTCTTCATTAAGTGTAGTATTCTATTTAGATGAACTTCCTAAGCACCATTTGAAGCACCATCACTTTATTCTAAATTTATTTTCTTAAAATTGTTCACAAATACTTTCTTAAACAGAATTACTGAACATAATTCATCTCTTTTTCCTTATAACTCACTTTAATCAGCATAAACATCAATTACTATACTCTGCTGTAATACTGGGCTTTCTTCAGAGGCATTTGTGTTTAAAGAGGCTATCGGCACTAACAGGAGAGTTCCTACATTCTTAGTTCTGTTTTGTTTTAGTCCTGCTTTACTTTTTGCTATTAACTTGCTTCTTCTCTCACTGAAAGCTGTCTACTATCTTGTCTTTCTCCTACTTGCTTCTAGAATCATGATGTGGACTTGGATGCAACTTTCACAGACATACCCTGTCCAAACTACCTAATGTCATTTCTAGTCTTTCACATAATATCCTGCTTTTTTCTCCTTTATTATGACAATATTGTTATATTACCTTGTTTTGCTTTTTTAATCTTATTTTTCAAACTTGTTTACTGTATGTCTACCCTCATGAGGATATGGATTCCATAAATATACAATCTCTCAGTCTTGTTTACCATTATATGCCCAGCAACTTATAAAGTATCAGGCACAAAATACATGTTTGGGAAAATGTTGTGAATGGATGGTGGGATGCCTGGCTGGACAATGAGTGAGTAAATGACTGGAGAAAGTGCTGACTTTAGAATCTGACAACTGAGTCTAAATCTCCCACTTTACTAGCTGTGGGACTTTAGCCCAGGGGCTTGGACTCACTGAGATAGAGCTTCTCACCTGTTAAAATGGAACTAGAAGCTTTAACCATATATGATTGTTGTGAGGCTTGAATGGAGTAATGCAGGAGCAGGTGACCATGAATATGAGCTCCTTTATAGCCTTCTGTAGGGAAAGAAGCTGATAATGATGTCTATTCAAATCGTGCGGAAAGAAAGAACAAGTAGATTCTGAATAAGAATCTGCCTATGAAGGACATAAGCTTTAGTGCATATCCTTATTATGCATATTTTAACTGCTCAGGGGTCTTTCGAACTCAAAACCATCTAATAATACCTATCCTTGGGGGGGAGGACTTTTGAAAGCAGTAAGTGCTCATTAAAGCCTAACCAAGAACTACCTTCGTACCTGCTACTGCCTTTAGAAACAATGTTTGAAAGACAATCTGCTTACTCATCTCTGGATTTGAGAAGCAAATAAAGACAGAAAAATATAGAGGGAGATTAAAGCTTAAGGAGATGCAATTCCCAAACAGAGATCTGGGTTAAAGCCTACTAGTGACTTAAAAAGCAAAACAATGAAAATGTGGTATTCAAATAAGTATTTGATTTCAGTAGTGTTTGCCAAAATAGGCAAATGAAAATCATCCACACAATTATCCAAATATCTGAATAGCATAGAGCTAAAGCTAAACCAATTAGAGAATCACACAGAAGAATTTATTAAAAAATTAGTTTTTCAAAATAAGCAGATGACCTTTAACAAATGTATGTCCTAACAGATATTAAGCAGTAAGACAGCAGTCGGGACATATTTCTCAGGACTTAAACACACTGAATAACAAGTCAAGACAACTGCACAGCTGGCCCAAAAGAGAGCTGAGCAAAAAACAAAGCAAACACACAAAAAAACTAATAGCAGTTTCTCCCAAAGCATTCTGTAAGCATGGACAGGATTCACTGATGAGACTGTCTAAATGTCTGATACACATGGAAATTGTGAAAGTCACCTATCTCTAAATTCTAACTAAAACCTTTGAGGCAAAACTTAAATCTTCTTTGGCAAAATATTGTCCACAATCATTCATGTATATTCATACTTAAATACATACATTTATTATATGTATATATGTATATGTGTATATATAATGTACATATGTATGCAATTTGGCAGATGAGTCCTGAAACAATTACTATATATTTTCCTTCATTTTCCATACTTTGCAAATTTCTGAGAGATTTATACTGTTTGGGAAAAGAAAACAAAAGTAAACGTCATTTTAAAGACAAAGCATTTAATCTGGTTTTGAGTTAAGACAGTGAAAGGGTAGGTGTATCTGTAGCTTGTATTGTTTTTTTCCATTTTAATAGTTTTTGTTTGTTTTGAGCTGCTCAGTAAGAAATGATCATTATAAAACTATGTAATAGTATCTGTTCATTTTATGATGATGTTAAAAAGGGGCAAGACTTTAAAATGGGCATCAGGCTACTGTCACAAGCAGACTGAAGATCCACTGGCCTTGCATACATTCACTAGAGATCCCATAGCTCCATCTAGCTCCAGATTAGGGAATTCAGGGGATAATATAAAACTATGCCCAACATTACTACCAAAACATAAAAGGGAAATCAGGAACAAAGTGCAACCATTATGCAAGCACTGAGTTTGTAAGTGTAGGAAATTTGTCAATTAACACTGATTAAAAAGAATATTCCTTCGTTAACTGATACTTGGTTTTCTAAATAAAGAAATTGTTCACATCATTATTTACTTTCATAGCACTTATTTTTCAAAACTAGAACAGCTATGTGAGGGGGGATGAGTAGTGAATTTTTTTTAATCCCAATTGAAAATGTTCTTTTTTTATACATTGCTCTAAGTGTTCTGAATTCTGCCTTGAGCTCAGGTAAACAAAGAGGAAGCCACTTCTAAAGTTAAAACTGATGGATAAATCAGGATATGATGCAGAAATATGCCATGATTAGTATTTTTTTATTCAAACAATAGGGTCTGTTTTGAGTTGTTTATAGTCTACATTAAATCAAAAGGAAATTTATATAAAGTCCACAAAAAGGGAGTTCATTTTAAAAACATAATTGTAATTCATGAACATTTTACAAATATCTCTCATGTGAAAACACAAAATACTGGAAACAGGAAAATACTGAACTATTAAGAAAGTTCAGCTAGGAAAATAGCTTTGGGCATAAAATTAAAGGAATGCCAAGAAGATCATCTATTCAAAACAGAATTTATCTAAGTAAATTCAAATCACGTCATACTACATCAAAACACAAGGAGTTAGAGTTTGCATTTGATATTACAAAATTAGACAGCATAATTCCTTTAGTATAATGTTTAAATGTTTAGAGTTAGAAACTAGAATATAGATTAGCAGGGGCCGGGGTGGATGTGGAGATTGGGGAGTTAATGTATAGTTGCCACAGAGTTTCTGTTTGGGGTGATAGAAAAGTTTTGGTTATATATTGGTGTTAATTATACCAAAGAATTAACACCAATGAATTGTATATTTGAAAGCAGTTAAAATGGGAAACTTTAGGTTGTATATATGCTTACAGAATAAAAATCTTATAAAAAGTTCAAAAATATTTTTAAATATTTTTATATGGCCAGGTAATTCCACAGTTCTCTAAATAGTATTTGTTTACTGAGCAACTCAAAAATATATTTTAAAAAAATCCTGAAACCAAAACAAACTGGTATTTAAACCAATTTGATGGAGGCGGATGTGGCTCAAATGGTTGGGCGTCCGTCTGCCATATGGAGGGACCTGGGTTCGATCCCCGGGACCTCCCGGTAAAATAAAATAAAATAAAAAATATATATATATATAGAAGGTGCATGGGCTGCCAGGCTCTGTGTGCCCGTGAGCCGCCAGGCCCCAGGAGCCATGTAGCAAGATGATGACGTAACAGGAGAGAGACGCAGGGGAGAGACAAGACGAGATGCTCCGAAAGCTCCGAAAAACCAGGAACTGAGGTGGCGCAGGCTGCAGAACACCTCTCTCCTACATCGGAGGCCTCCAGGATCGAATCCTGGTGAAGACTGGAGGAGGATGAGAAGAGATGGCAGGAAACACAGAGAATTGCCCAGCGAATGGACACAAAACAGCAAATGGGAAAGGGGGGGGGTTTAAAATGGATAAAGTAAATAAATAAATCTTAAAAAAAATAAAAATAAACCAATTTGACTAGTTATATGCCAAATGTTCAAAAGACACCAGAGAAACATTAGATTTCTTTCTTCACTTTAAATATCTGTTTTTGTTTTTTTTTTGGTGTTATTTTTATTCAAGTGAAGTGCAACAAATTTCTGATTTTATACAGTATAATAATAAAAAGGTATATTTAATTATGTGTTATTCTTGCAAACTCCTCAACATGAATGCTCTTCTTCCAATTTTATCTAGCAAAGTGATCAGATAACCCTAATCAACAAGGACTGTTCTGGCTTGTAATGCTCTTTACCAAGTGAATCAGTCCTTCAGGAGAAGTTCCAACTGGAGCTACTAACAGGACCATGCAGAGCACCTATACATACAATAAGGTGGGCATAATTATGATTTCCAACCAAAGCATTTCCACTCTCTTCTAAGCTTTAACTTTTTAAAGGTTAAGTTTTTCTTACCCTTGACAGATTAGTATTTTAGTAAAAATGAAATTTTTTTGCCTATATGTATTTATGTATATACACATACACACTACACACACATGTATGTATATATTTCATTTTATTTCTCTTTGGCGGCATCACTATTGTACTTGATCAGTCTTTGTAGTCTTGGTCAGCCACTAAGCTCGGTCATTCACCTTTCAAATCTGTCTCTTCTTGTCTATTCTCTATGCTAACACCCAAGGTCACACATTTCTCATTTAAACTCTAGATTTTTGCAATAGTCTACAAATTGGCCTCATCAAATCTCTAGTATCCTCACTCTCAGATACAACCACCAAACTTCCTTTTGGCTAATCCCAGTATTTCTCACAAATGATACTTGTCCAACAACATAAAAACGCTCTCCATTACCATGATGTAAATGCTAAGCTTTTGAGCATGAATTCAAGGTTTTCCTGAGGTCTCGTATTATCTCCCCATCTTGGGCTCTGTCCATCAGCTTTTTTTTTTTTCCTTTTTCCAAAGATCCATTTATCCACTTCATCCACCTCAAAACCCCCCCTCCCCGTTTCCGCCGTTCGGTGTCGATTCACTGGGCAATTCTCCGTGTCTGCCCCCCGCCATCTCCCCCCATCCCCCACCTCCAGTCTTCACCAGGATTAGATCCTGGAGACTTCAGATGTAGGAGAGAGGTGCTCCACCACCAGCACCACCTCAGTTCCTGGTTTTCGGAGCATCTCGTCTTGTCTCTCTCCCGCGTCTCTCTCCTGTTATGTCATCATCTTGCTGCCTGGCTCCCCCAGGGCCTGGTGGCCCACCAGCACAAAGAGCCTGGCAGCCCATGTGCCTTCTGTACATATGTTTTCATTTTACCGGGAGGTCCCGGGGACCGAACCCGGGTCCCTCCACATGGCAGACGGACGCCCAACCACTTGAGCCACACCCGCCCCCTGTCCATCAGCTTTGATCAACCTTCTGTCTCTGCCTTGGCTTGAGTATATTCCACACCTGGAATGGTCTCTCCATTTCTTTTGACCAATCCAAATCTTCTCTGCCTTTCAAACTCATTTCAATTCATACTTCAAAAATTACATTTTTTCATGACAGTTCCAGCATACTATAGTCTCCCTCCTCAAAATCCCTATAGGATTTATCTGAATGGTTCGTTTGCCCCTTAAAAGTACAGAGTCTGATTTCATGTGTATGGCTTCTCTGTGATGCTGGAATATAAACTCTTCAATATAGAAGTCATAGTTCTATTATTAGGAATATCATCAGCCTTGCCCTACTCTCACCTTCCAACCTTGCCCTACTCAGAGGTAAAATAATGAGAAATCCATAGCCTTTGGATATAGACTGATTATGTGACCTTCAATTTCTTCATCTGTGAGATGGTGGTATAACCATCTACTTCCTGGCTAATTCCATGAGGATTCAATCTCTATCATAAGGCTAGAAATTCACTAAATATCAGGCCTTCTTGCACACAATATCAAAACCTAGCATCCATACATACAGTGCACAGATATTTGGTGGGCACTCTAGAAATACACAGATTAATATATTTTTTTTAACCTCAGCTAGAGATATTTTGAATTATAGCTACAGTAAGAGGTATTTTGGTAGTTATCCAATTAATCGTCATGCTTAGCACTGTATTTGGCTTGGAGCCTGACAGTATACTAGGACTTACTTGCTTTTCAATCTAAAGGGACTTTCCCTATGACCCTGATGAAAGTGCTCATTTGGGGGAATTGGAGGGGAGTAGGGGAGGGCAGAAGTGGAGAGCAGGAGAAAAGGATAGAGGGAGAGAGAGGGAGAGGGAGAGAGAGAAGACTGCTGGGAAGTGTGAATCAGTGGCTTCTGCATCCTGCCCTCATATTAGTGGTAGCCCTAACAGAAAATACCATGCTGACCAGTGAGTAAAAGAACAGAGAATAGAACAGACAGGATGTTATTCACCCACAGCCATTATGAAAATAGGGACCTTCTGACATTTAATTATGAGCTAAGCATTAAAAATAATACATGCATATTTTTAAACATAATTCCAAAACACTTGAGGAGCAAGGAAGGGAGTAGAAAGAAGTTAAGGGTACCAATAAGAGCGAATAACCACATTGTTTTGTTTTCTCTCACAATTTCCAGCATTCTTTGATCCTAGAGAAGAAAAATGTTAATCACTTTCATATCTCAGCTCCATGTTCCAAGACTGGATAAAAAGACTCAAAGCCAACAGAAACTGTCTACCTTAAAAGCAAAACTTGTACTGCATCAAAGAATTCATCAGAATATTTTGTTTTCCTAGGTTTCTGGTACTCCTAAATATAGGCCCTATCAAGATGAATAAGTGCAGCCCTAAGTTTCCAATATTATATTTGGCAGAAAATAATAATAAACAGCCTAATAAGCTAAATATTTCTTTTCTTGATGAAGGATATTTAGAGGAATCTTCTTCTACCTACCTGTAACTCAGCATTTCTTGAATTTTGGTTATGAACCACATAAAATCTCTTGGGAAGGAAGTGAATGCTTGTTAAAAACATACACTACTAGGTCCTACTGCAGAATTTCTAAGTAAGAATCTTTTAAACATGTTCCTAAGTGGATTTCCCAGATAAGTGAAATGAACAAGAGAGACCAAAAAGGCTCATCTCTAATGAGGGTATAGAGCTCCAAATATCACATCTTGCTTTCACAAATCACATTTGATCAGTATAAAAAAGCAGATAATTGGTAGCAGCACAAACCTTTAAAAGGAAAAATAAATAAATCAACATCAGGCAGCCTAAAGAATATGTATCAAAGTGGCCAGGTTCAGGCAATAGCCCATTTAAGCCTTTCTAGGGGTGATTTATATATTTTATAGACAGATAGATGGATAGTCATATAGTTTGGTTCTCTGTTGGCTTTTAAATGCTAACTGGTAACTGGCAGAGTCACAACCTCTTCCCACCTAATCACCATTGCATGGGATCTCTGCCATAAATGCCGGGCCTAGAGAAATCACCCCAATTCAACTTGCCCCAACTCAGCAAACTCCAATGCAATCTGCCCCATGCAACCTGCCCCAACACAAGAGATTAAGAAACTCTAAGTTATCAATGTAAATATATTCCATCAATGACCTGTCTGAACACAAAGTTCTCTTAACTATAATAAAATAATATTAATACAAAATACAATAAAAACAAGGGCCTTTCTGAGAAGTTGCTAAAGTAGCAAAGCTGGATCAAGGGTTTTTTAAAGACGCTTTAGATTACATAAATGTTACATCTGAAATATAGGGAATTCCCATACCCTACCTCACCCCCTCCCCACATTAACAACACCTTTCATTAGTGTGGTACATTTTTTACAACTGATGAACACATATTGAA
>JAQZBX010020150.1:0-33226 GCA_029593785.1 Cabassous unicinctus
TATGGATGTACCACTGTTCATTCACTGAAGGACGTCTGGGTTGTTTGCAGTTTGGCACTGTTAGGAATAAAATTGCTATGAGTATCTGTGTAAAATGGTTTTACATGGATGTAAGTCTTCATTTCTTTGAGATAAATGTCCACGAGTGCAATTGCTGGGACAAAAGGTAAGAACATATTTAGTTTTATAAGAAATTGCAATTCTTTCCTTGAATGACTATAATTTTACATTCCCTTCGTCAGTTTATGAGAGATCCAGTTTCTCTGCACTCTCACCAGCTTTAGTGTTTTACTGCTGGTTTTTGTTTTTTTGTTTTGTTTTAGCCATTCTGATAGCTGTGTGGTGATATATAATTGCAGTTTTATTTTGCATTTCCCTAATGACTAATGACGCTGAACATCTTTCCATGTGTTTATTTGCCGTCTGTACATCCTCAGTGAAATGTCTATTCATATATTTTGCCTGTTTTCTAATTTGATTGTTTTTATTGTTGAGTTTTGGGAGTTCTTTATATAGTCTAAATACAAGTCCTTTCCTAGATATGTAATTTGCAAGTATTTCATTCCACTCTCCAGCTTGTCTTTTCAACCTTTTAACAGGATCTTTCAAAAAAGTTTTTAATTTTGATAAGATCAAAGTTTCCATTTATAGATTGTGCTTTTTTCAAAATAAAAAATTTAACTCTTTATTTTGAAATACTTTCAAACTTACAGGACACTTACAAAAATAATGCGAACCCCATAAAGAGAATTCCAACATAACCCTGCTCGCCCCCCACATACCCAGATCCACTAAGTTTAACATTTTGCCACATTTAACATGTGTCTATCAATCATCTATCCACCATCTATCTATATCTGTATCTCTACTTATCAATCCATTTTCTGAACAGTTGAGTGTAGGTTGTATCCATCATGCTCCTTGAACACTTATTACTGCCACGTACATTTCTAAGAACAAGGATTTGTATTTATATAAGTAAGCATTCTAAGTACGATTATCAAATTCAAGAACCTTAACATTGATATGAAGCTTACAGTCTACATTCCAATTTTTTTTATGTCTCAATAATGTCCCTTTGAACCTTTTCTCCCTCCTTAGTAGATCCCATCCAGGATCATGTACTGCATTTAATTTTCATTGTCTCTTTAGTTTCTATTTATTGCTTTATTTTTTTAAAATTGTGGAAACATATACACAACATAAACTTTCCCATATCAAGCATATACACCATTGAATGGAAATAATCACATTCACAGTATTGAGGTACCCTCACCACTTTCCACTACTAAAACTTTCCCATCTCCCCAAACAGAATACAGCTATTCTGCATTAACTTCTCATTCCTTCTGTCCCCCACACTTGGCAACCTGTTCTCTAATTTCTGTTGGAGAAATATGCTTGCATATTCACCAATATTTTCTTTGCAGTTACCACAGGGCTTAAAACATAACATACTAAATCTATAATAATTTTATTTGCTTTGATACCAACTTAACTTCAAGACTACACATAAACTATGTTCCTATCCCCCCTTGTCACAAATTACATGTTTATATATTATGAGTCCAAACTCACTGATTTCTTATTACATTTTATGCATTCTGCTTTTTTGCTCCTATAGGAAGTAAAAAGTGGAGTTACAAACTAAACATACAGTATTACTGGCATTTACATTTAATCATATTGTTTCCCTCACCAGAGATCTGTATTTCTTCATGTGGCTTTGATCTATTATCTATCGTCCTATTCTTTCAACTTGCAGAACTCTCTTTAGCATCTCTCTTTTTTTTTTTAAAAAAAAGATTTATTTATTTGTTTATTTATCCCCCCTTGCTGCTTGTGTTTGCTGTGTCCATTTGCTGTGTGTTTTTTCTGTGTCTGCTTATCTCCCCGTTGCTGTGAGGTCTTGCTGCATCAGCCCACCGCGCCGCGCGGGCCGGCCTGCCCTCACAAGGAGGCCCCGGGAAGCAAACTCGGGGCCTCCCATGTGGCAAACAGGAGCTCTATCGATTGAGCCACACCCGCTTCCCTCTTTAGCATCTCTTGAAGGGCTGGTCTAGTGGTGACAAACTCCTTCAGATTTTGTTTATCTAAGGCCGTCTTAATCTCTGCCTCATGTTTCAAGACAGTTTTGTCAGATGCAGAATTCTTGGTTGGCAATTTTTTGTATCAGCATTTTAAATATGTCATCCCTCTGCCATCTTACCTCCGTGGTTTCTGATGAGAAATTGGCACTTAATCTTATTGAGGCTCCCTTGTATGTGACATGTTTCTTCTCTCTTGCAACTTTCAGAATTCTCTCTGTATCTTTGACATTTGTAAGTTTTTTATTATAATATGCCACAACGTGGGTTTATTTAGATTTATCCTATTTGGAGTTTGTTGAGCTTCTTGGAAGTATATATTTATATCTTTCATAAAATTTAGGTAGATTTTAGCCACTATTTCTTTGAATATTCCCTTTCTCTCTTTCTTCTCCTTCTGGGACTCCCACAATGTGTATATTGGTAACCTTGATGGTGTCCCACAGGTTTCTCAGGCTCTGTTCACATTTCTTCATTTTTTATTCCTTCTCCTCAGACTGGATCATTTCAATTGTCATATCTTCAAGTTCATTGATTCTTTCTTCTGCCAGCTCCAATCTGCTGTTCAACCCCTCTAGGGAATTTTAAATTTCTGTTACTATGGTCTATGAGTATCTGTGTAAAATGGTTTTACATGGATGTAAGCCTTCATTTCTTTGAGATAAATGTCCACGAGTGCAATTGCTGGGACAAAAGGTAAGAATATATTTAGTTTCCTTTTCACAATTTACATCTCTCTATTGATATTCTCTTTGTGTTTATCTAGCATTTTCCTGATTACCTCTAATTCTTTGCCTATGTTTTCCTTTAGATCTTTGAACATATGCAGGAACTTTTTTAAAAAAGTTTTTGATTGGTATGTCCCAGGTCTGGACTTCCTTATTGATGGTTTCTAATGCTTTAATATTCTTCTTTGCCAGAGCCATTGGTTCCTGGTTTTTTTTGTTTGTTTGTTTGTTTGTTTGTTTGTATATTTTCCAATCTTTTGTTGAAACCTGAACATTTTGATGTTTTAATGGGTTATCACTGGAATTTAGACTCTGAGGCCTCTATTCCTTAAGCTTGTATATAGCTGGTGTTATGACAGAGATTTACTTGAATGCCAGGAGCTAAGAAGGAGGAAGAGGAGGAGGAGAAAGATAAACAGAAAATGTCTGTGTTAGTCTTTGCAGATTGACCTTTGTGAGTGCTCTCCTTTAGGGATTATCCATAAAATGAGTTTGGAGAATAGCTCCAGGCCAAAGCACAGGGGCCACCCTGATCCTTTTTGCACATGCATTTTGTCTTGAGCATACTCCTGTGGCCCTAGGAATTCCCTCATTTACATGGTTCTAAGTGTCCCGTCTTCCCTCGGAAACAGATGCCTCACAGATGCCTCATGGTCCCGAGCACAGCAGTGTGTATATTACAGCCAGTAATCTCCTCCAGGCAGCATTAGATTGCTCACCCACAGAGTGCTGTAGGAGAGCTCTGCTGCCTCTGTGTTGAGCTGGTAGGGGTGAAGGAGGGGCAGCCAGAGTGCCACGAGGTCCTACTGCTTCTAAGTGGCCTTTTGCTTGATTCAGCACTCACTGCAATCCTTAACTGTTTTCTGGAACTTTGAGAAGGATGGTTCTGCCAATTCTTGCTGGTTGTTCAAAACTTCTGTGGAGGCCAGAGCTCTGAAGCATCTCACTCCATCCTCTTGATTGGGGTGTTGTATATATTGGTTTTTCATTTCAAGTCTAAGATCTTTTCACCTAGCCCTAGGTCTTGAAGATTTTATTGTAATTTTTCTAAAATTTTTAGTTTTACATTTTTACAATTTTTTAAACTCTGTAATCCATTTTGAATTAATTTGAGTTATATAAGGTGTGATGTTTAAGTTAAAATTCATTTTTTTTTTTTTGCCCAGAGATAGCCAATTATTCCAATATCATTTATGAAAAGACTTCTTTCATCCATTGAATTGCTTTGCACCTTTGTCAAAAATAGTTTCACCTTTTAATCCGTAGCAGTATTTGTTTCTGAGTAGAAGTGTAAAATTAAGTGAATTATATATTGCGTGTTTTCCTTCTGTTTTCTCCTCTTTACCAACATAAAAGTTTAACATGAGGTGCTGGGGTGGGAGTGGAGTTAGTTTATATACTAGGGGAGTTCCTTTTACAAGGAATGCAATGGGAAAGGTCTAGATATCTGGTTTTAAACTTTTAACAAGCCTGAAGCTAACAAATCCAAAGCCATACTGAGACCTTCTAGGTAGTCACCTTGGGTCCGTTCCTTAAACCCTGATCCCCTCTTGTGGACTTCCTTTTGGAGCCAGGACAACCTAACAAAATCTGTCTCACTAGTTATAGCACAGTCTTGATTTTCCTTTTAATCATAGATAGTATTTCCTATGCTGATTATGCTGCCCCCACAAAACACCCTTTCCCTTATTTACCAGCTTGTTTCTACATGTTACCTGTGGTGCATAGCGGTTAGGAAGACAGGGTTTCAGAGTCAAGAACTTACCCAGCTTTGCTATTTACTACCTGGGTGATTTGGGATGAGTTACTTACCTTGCTAAACCTCAGTTACTTAGCTGTAAAATGGATTCTGGGAGATATGACACTTGACTACATTGGGAATGTTCTAGTGAAGCTGGCTGGTGAATTGACAGGGTTTTGTTTTATTAATGTATATAATACACTCTTATGAATAAATAAAATATTACACAATAAATTTCCTTAAAAATTAATCTCACTGACTTGCAGTCATACCTGATGCACATATGCCTAATATTCACATAAATATGTAAAACACAAAAACCAATTTAGTTCAACAAATTTCTATTGAAAGCCTACCATTCCATATGGATAAATAAATATGTGAGTATTATATGTACATACTGATTGGTGTTAATGGACATTAGAGAACAAGGTAAGTTTCAAAATCAATTCAATATTAACCAGGGAAGGTATCTTGGGGGAGATAAATCTTTGGTTAAGGGAAATATAAATTAGATGGAATGAGCTATGCTAAAAAGTTAGGGTTTTTGAGGAATTTTTGTACCCCCCACCATTAAAAAAAAACCTCAGCATACATTGAGGACTTACTATATTTCAAATAGTGTGATGGATGCCTTCAGTGAACACAAGGTGAGCTTTAACACTCATCCTCACTGGGGATGAAGAAATTAAAGCTCCAAGTCGCAGCAAATGTTAATGAAAGATTTTGAATTTGAACCTCAAGTCCTTCCTGCTATACCATAAACAATTGATTGAGGGGTGATGCTCACATTATTGAACTGAGACAAGGGATGCCAGATGACCTGCTGTAGTGGGACAGTACCTCACAAGAAAGAATTGGCCCAGGTCCACCAGGACTTTCAAGGTCTCTCCAGAAAGTCATGTACATGAAAAATCTGTTTATGATCATCAGAGCTAGATCCTGACTTTGATTCATGTACAAACACAAAGTATTATTTCTATCCGCTGGGTTTTCCAGGAATGCAAGACTGAATTTTGTTTTGTAAAGAATTTTACCAAGAGTGAGTCACCATTTCAAAAATCACCTCACCAGCAGCAGTGCCAACGCAGCACTTTGCCAGCAGCAGAGAGTTCACCTGGCGCCCAGATCCTAGCTTCTAAATGCTGCTATTAACTTGAATCAAGGCTCGCTGGGGAAAGAGCTGGTTTCTCTGGGGCAGGGAACGTACAAAGTAAACGTGAGTCAACTTGTGCCAGAAATCAAGGAAGCATTCAGAGACCACTGAGTTGGAAAACAGCTTCTAAAGTTAAACATACACTGACCATGTGATCCAGCAGTTCTGTTCCTGTGTACTTACCCATCTTTTTTTTTTTTTTTTGAGGTACCAGGGAGTGAACCCCACTTAACCACCGAGCCATATCAGCTTCCCTGAGCATGTTTTTTTGGTTTGTTTTGCTTGTTATATTGCTTTTTTTTGTTTTTTTCAGGAGGCACTGGGAACTGAACCCAGGACCTCCCATGTGGGAGGTGGGCACGCAACCCCTTGAGTCACATCCGCTCCCGAGAATTTGTTTTTGAATCTGTATCTAGGAAGTAAACGTATACAGAAAATTAAGGAAATGATTATCACCAAAGTCAAGACTTGGGGGTGAGCGAGTGAACACAGAGTGGGCTTTTGGGGTGCTGCTAATGTTCTATTTCTTGATCTAAGTACTGATGATTTCTAGCGTTCACTTTAGAATTATTTATTAAACTTCAATGTCCGTATGTGTGTTAAATTTTACAATGAAAAGAGAAGATGCAAGAATCCAAGTAGCCCATTTAAAAGTACTATTTCAAGCCATTGATTGCATTTCTCTAATCAAAGTGCTTATTAAATGGACAAGAGGAGATGTATACATAATTAAAAACAGAACTAATTCTTATATACATGTTATCAAGAGAACCATTTTTTAAATACAGATAGAGCTTCTTAGATAATACAAGATGAGAAATACCAAGTTGTCAGAAGAGAAAGAACCTTATAATAAACCATCTTCCCATTTAAAGAGCTTCAAAATTTTCTCAAGCTATAAAATGTCTACTCTTCTAAAAGTGGAAAGAGGAAACTAAAGGAGGAATCTCCTTAATTTGAATTAACATCCAGCAAACTTAGGGTCTTAAGTGGACTGCTTTCACAAGTTCCCTCTGAAAATATTAATTAAGTTATCAAAAGAAATTTGATTTTCATAAAATAGGAATTTGATTAGGACTTGAAGAGAACTGATTAGCATCTAATGTGCTCAGAGGTTGGTGTCAGGGGCCCCAGCGGCGCCGGCTTGGGGCTAATGGATGATTGCCGTTTGTTCATTTTTGCTTCCTTTCTTTCCCCCCGAAATATTCTGTACCCCTATCATTACCTTGATAATAAAAGGCCGGATGGTAAAAATTGAAAATAACAGATTCCACCTCTCCTAGCTCAATCTTGGGTGAAAACCTTTTCATCTTCAGAGATTTTTTTTTTTCCCCATTTTAACACATTTATTCTGCTTTGCCCAGAAAATTATTTTAGTCTCAGACAACTCTTATTTATTCATTCTCATGGATGAAAGCAGAGGCCTGGATAATGCAAAATGATACGAATCCAGAAACCTTTTATATTTGACTTTCAGACGTGGGCTTGTACTCATATTTGATTATGGGTATGTTTAATATTCTGGGGATTCAATTCAGATGAAATAAGAGCTGCAGGATAAATGTCTAACTGGAAAAAGTCTGAGATGCTCTCCTGGGTCCCGAGCCCCACTCCTTAGCCAACACCTCGCCTCAGGGAACGGTAGCCTGAGTCCTGGGACAGATGCACCACAGCCTACCTGCTGGCTTCCTCCCTCTTCAGCACTTCCCCGAGCACCCTGGGGGCTCTGTGCCCTCCAAACACTGCTTATGTTCTGAGCTGCAAGTGCAGCAGATGCTGGTCCTACCTGGGAAGGGTGCTTGGCCACCAAGAAGATTGCTTCTCACGAATCCAAAGAATTGCCATTTTTAGTCTTCCCTTCCTGGGCAATCCTGAGTTTCAGTCGTGTTTGGTTTTGACTTTTGTTATGTTGGGCTTCTTTGTAGTTTTTACTTAGCTGAGTAAAAGGGCTAGAGCTGGGTAATAGGACTTGGGGCTTGGAATCTGATGGTCAGTGCCATTCTTTAATGGATTCCTAGAATACTGGCTTCTCTTTGCAAAGGATTGTCTCTCTATATACAACAAATTTATTTTTTTTCTACATACTCTGGAAAATATGAAATGAAATTAACTCTGCATAGTGGGAGAAACCCAGGATTTGGCATTACAAACCTCAGTCCAATCTGCAGTCTATTTTGTCAGCCCTTCTCTAGCCACATGACTTTGGGCAACTCACTGAATTCTCTGCACCACTGTCCCTCTGTCTGTGGATTATAGATAATGATACCTGCCACCCAAGGCTATGGCAACACTAAAGTGAGACTAAATATGCAGAAGAGATTTGCAAATTGTAATCACCATTAATCAACTTTCTCCTTGGATCATTTCTGAATCTCCCAAGTCAAAATTCCTCATTTGAAGGTATTTTGTTTACAAAATATCTTTCTAAGAAACTGCTTGGCATAAATCAGGGTTTCTCAACCTCAGTCCCTTGGACACTTCGGGCTGGATGATGCTTTGTTGTGAGGCTGTCCTGTGCATTGTAGGATGTTTAGCAGCACCCCTAGCCTTTACCCACTAGATGCCAATAGCACCCCGAAGTTGTGACAACACCAAATCTCTCCAGACGTTACCAAATGGCCCTCAAAGGCAAAGTAACCTCTGGTTAAGAAACACCGGCTTAGGGGTGGTACGTCCTGAGTGCCCAGGACTGGCTTCTGTGCACGGGACTCAGGGGAAGAGCTGAGTACACTAGAGGAGCCACTTCAGAACCTTCACCACCCTCTGAGCCTCATCAGATCCGAACATTTCCCATGAACTGATAAATATTCTTTAGGTGTCCATCTCTCCAGCTGGCAGTCAAATAGTTCCCACTCAACAGCACCAGCCTCTCTTCCACAATTAGAAGCTCGATGTTGGGATTACAAACCCATCACTCAACTGGTGTTAGGGGAGTGTGTTTAGGAACTCTAAGGACTGACAAACACTGTGTGTGAACAGAGAGGGTGCTTTACCAAGCATGGACATCCCAGCCTTGCAAGTGAATTCTGTCGTTCCTAACAAATAAGGGTTTTGAAACTCGGCCTCAGGCATTTGGGGTCCCCCTTTACTTTGTACACTGATGGGGTCAGCAAGAATCTGCACTACGCGTTTTGGTTTCTGACTTCTGAGACACTCCCGGCCCAGCCAAGCTGTAAAGTGTGCCTCAGCAGCCCTGAATTTCCAGGGAGCCACTTCTCCGGGACACACACCCTTGCTCACCTGTTCCTGTTCTCTCCAGTGCTCCACCGCACAACTCTCTCCCTCTACCTGCCTCCTCTCGGCGCCAGCCTTTCCTCCTCTCCTCTCTCTTTTGGCTGCTTTCTCCTTCTCATCTTCCACCCTCTTCCCTTCTTTTTTGAGTTGAGCATGTTCTTTTCAAAAACCCTTCAAACACCTAACTTCCTCCCCCTCTATTTCTCAGTCCTCCACCCCTACCGTCCCCACCCCAACCCTTGGGAATTACTTCCTGAAATCAATCCTCACTATAGCTTCCGCCTGAGCCAGAGAACGTTGTCAGCTCAAGGGACACCACGGAATGAAAAGGGTGGGGACCTGGGGCCGGGGCTCCCAAGTCCAGCTGACCATCTGAATCAACTACACAGGTTCAAAGCCCCTCCCAGATCTCCTGAATCAAAATCTCCTGGGGTAGGACTAGCGAGTCTGAATTTTAAGAGCGGCTCAGGTGATCCTGGCTCTCGTGGTGCCTTCTCCATAGACGTCGTACTGGCTCTGCTCAGGCCTGGCAAATCCACTTCCCCTTCCCACGCTCCCTGCCTAGCCGCCACCTCCCCACGAAAAATGGCAACCGGACTTCTTCTCTCCACTGGAAGAAGGTGGTGGCATTCTTCCTGGACTAATACAAAGCTGCCAGTCAGGCCTTCTCCACAGCCAGGGCAGGAAGGAGAGGGGCGGCACCTCTCCTTTCACACAGCCACACCCCGTGGTGACCGACTGTCCTCGTGGAGGCGGCCTTTGCCGGAAGCTGCCTGCACTAGCAGAGTATGTTAGCCAGGGGTGAGGGTCAGCCAGAAAAAGCCCCAAGGCTCACTTTACCCCTTCCAGGAAAATAGGGGTTACCTGAGGGTAAACACAGCTGGGTTGTCTGTGACAAGCCCCAGGCCTTCTGAAGGGTCCACCTCATGTCTTGGTTCTTGCCAAAATGTGCTTCCTTATTAGAAAGAGCCTATCCTAGGCTAGTGAGACTTGGGACATCATGACAAATTTTACGATTATGAAATAATTCCAGGAAGAGAGTTGAGATTAAAACTAATCTCTGTAGTGTACATGTGACCAAGAAAACAGATAATTTCACAACTCACATTTTTAGCTAACCTGGATTGTTCCAGGCTGCTTTGGGGAGGATGTGAACACATATTAAAATGGCCATATTTCAGAGTCCGTCCCAGATAACTGAGGCTTTCGTTACATGACGACACGAGAGTGAAAAGGAAAAACACACGGACAGAGGCTAGGGAAGAAATCTAACCAGGCAGGAAAAAGTGACTTCAGAGATGTTGCCCATCACTGCTGACTTACACCAGAGAGCTCAAAGCTTTTCTTTGTTCTGAAGTTTTCTCTGTTAGTGAAAAATTGACTGGGTTGACACCGCGGCATTGCTACTGAAGAGCAGAAAAGGACTCACGGCAGGCTGGCGGGGACTGTGTGCTTTTCTTTGCATTTCCGTTTCTCTCTGCCCTCCCCAGCCCATCAGGAAGTCAGGAAGTCACATTCTATCCTCCTCCGCCAAGCCACCCAGGCCTATGATCACCTGCGATGCAGACGGCCCATTACACCGCCAGGTAAGAGCACTTTCACTCTAGAAGAAGGAGCCAAGCCCTGTGGTAGCACAGTGGGTTTGGAGTTCAGAGAAAATATGGGGGTCCCAGCAACATCTGGGTTGGGGTTTGTGGGATGTCCAGAAATTAATTGTGTGCAGGGGTGTATCCCGGGAGAGAGCAGACCTCGAGGAATAATAAAGAATTCGCCATGGCTACCAGCAGGGAGGACCTGGGGACGGGCAGGGCACAAGGCCAAGACAGAAACGGGCAGAGAAGAACAGCTTCTGAGAGGGGGAAGCGGATGTGGCTCGAGTGGCTGGGCATCCATCTTCCTTATGGAAGGACCCCGGTTTGATCCCTGGGACCTCCTGGTAAAACAAAGCAAAACAAAACAAAAAGATGTACTTGGGTTTGTTATTTTGGTTAGTTTTAGTTTTTGTTTTGGTCCTGGTATCAAGTGATTTTTTTTTTAAGAAGGTTGGATTGAGGCAATGGACAAGCGTTTTCATTAACAGGGGAGAAAGTGTAAGTTTATACATCAGACATAGGATCTTAATTTCTAACCTGGTTATTGTATTAGTTATCTATTGCTGCGTAAAAAAAATTACCACAAATTATTGGCTTAAAACAACTCACGCTCATCACCTCCCAGTTTCTGTGGACCAGGAGTCCGGGCTCGGCTTGGCCGTGTGCTCTGCTCAGGGTCTCCCAAGCTGGCTGGGCTGGGTTCTCGTTGCTTCCAAGCCCGATCAGGTTATCGGCAGAAGTCTTTTCCCTGCAGTTGTGGGACTGAGGCCCCGTGGCTGCTAGCTGGCAGGAGGCTGGAGGCGGCCCGCAGCTCCCTGCTGGATGGGCTCCCAACGTGGCTGCCTCGGAAAGTCCCGGGAGAGAGCCTGGCAACAAGATGGGGTTTTGTACAACATCAGGTCATCGCTGCAGCGACAGCTCATCACCTTGCCACATTCTATTTGTTAGAAGCAAGCCCCAGTTTCCACCCACCCTCAAGGGAAGTGGATTATACAAAGGTGTGAGCCCCAAAAGGTGGAGATCAGGGAGGCCGTCCTACAGTCCGTCCTCCACAACTCTTTTTTTAAAACATGTCCGTCCACCATGATGAGCAAATCAGGGAGAACACACGTGCAGACCACTGGCCTCTCATCCTCCTGGGGCCCGGGCCTGCCAGGCTGCCAGCCATGGAGACGGGCTCGCTCGTCTCCTCCCTGAGCGTGGGACTCGGTCTCCTCCACGAGGCCCTCACTTGGACCCTGGGTCTTCCAGTCCTCGCTTCTCTCAGCCTTCTCCTACCCCCACATGCCATGAGCAGGAACCAGGAACCGATACTTGCCGGGACGGTTCAGCCATTCACAAGGCTAAGCCCAGGGGTGGATCCCCAATCCCCCCTAGGTAGCTTTAGAGGTGGAGGAGGCAGTGGGATGGGATTAACACAGGGCTACCCTTGCCCTGTGAGCTCTCCCAGCTCCAGGAGGGCTTCCCTTCTCCCTCTTGGGTGGGAAATCTCCTTCTACTATACCCTGCATCTCTGCTACTCTATGCTCTCAGCAAAACTCTGTGCTCAAACTTCTAAACTTGGCTTCTGATATATGAAAGGACAGCTTTTGAAATATAGAAGGATATAGAAAACAAACAAATCTTGCTTTCTCACTCCAACCGGGTTTTTAATAATACATTCCTGCGGTGGTCTTAAAACCCCTCGTTTAGCATGCACCCCTGAGCAGACATCCCTTTTCCGTAGCTTCCCTCTGAAGCTCTGAAGATCAATGATTCAGTGCAAGGAGAGCCACAGGCCCACATCATCCACAAGAAAGGAAAACCATGCTTTAATAGCACAAAAATAGTCTACCTGCAGAGTCCTTGAGAAAGATCACTCAGATTGCAGAAGAGAAAAGGAATTGAACATGGACAGGACAGGAAACAGTGGGGCTGTTCAGGAGGCTATTGCAAAAATCCAGGCAGAGGATAACAATGGATTTAACTAAGGCAGAGGTGGTAGAATGACAAAGAGACAAACTAAACAAAAATCGAGATGATATAATCATCCGGACGTCCTTCTCAGTTCCTCGCTCCAGCAGGAGGTGGAGGCGGAGGGGAAGGCCATGGGCAGGAGCACGGGTGGGGATGCGTCCTAAGGGTATTCCACTAAAAGGAAGACACATCCGACTAGACCAGGCGCAGTTTACTGATGTTGGGACTCAGGACTGAATGGGCTCAGCGTCGCAGGCTGGCTCTCCAGAGCAGCTGCTGAGAGAGAGCTTGAGGACCAGGATGTTTATTAGACAGAGCGCGTGGGAAGGGTAAGGGGAGGAGAAGGATTGGCCTGAGAAAGAAACTGACCCGCCAGGCAGCCCCACGAAGGCTTGGCCGCCCTGGCAGGGAGCTCTGGAGGACGAATGGCTCACCAGAGTCCCCAGGTGGCTGTGCCTTCAGACGCTGCCTCACACAGACCCGTCAGGCAGACGGGTCAGGGCATGACCTCAGGCAAAGCGGCTGGCTCTCTGCAGCTGAGGGGACCCTGAGGTACTGACAGTTGGAGGCCCTCTGCTGACTGTGCACCCCACCCTGGGCAGCAGTGCTTCCTGGAAGGAGGGGGCACAGCTCCATGGCTATACTGTCCACTCCTTGCTCTGCCCACATGTCTTTTCCATATACCCAGCGAGGACCTCCTTCCCTGACAAGGAAGTAAGAGGAAGAAAGTTAGTGGGACAAACACCTCCCACCATGGCATTTGGTGCCCAGCTGGCACCCAGCCTCCTCAGCTCCTCTTCCGGGATCAATTTTAAGTTTCTCACTCTCAGCTGCCACCTCCCCTGGCCACCATACCTTTCTCAGCTCAGGATGTCGGTATCTGTCTATTTACAGTCACTGGTGGGCAAAGGAGAACCGAGAGGCATCCGAGGGGGTCACCTGGGTTCCCATACCCCACCCCCCACCTCCATTGTGTAAGTGCAGCCCCAGTTCCTCCTAATCAACGGGACCAATTCCTTCTGCCACTATGGTGGACCTTGACACAAGGAGCCCAAAGCAGCAGATATGGCTTATAAGTCAGCTGGACTTTGGCTGTGTCATCTGCTAAAAGTGTTCCCCATTTGCGGGCCAGTATCTCTAAATCAGCTGAGCCCAGAGTTGTGAGGACAGAAAGCGCAAAGTCCCTTAGTAAGTCATTGGAAGTGATGGTAAATGGGACCACTTCTACTGGCACTCCTTGGTCCTTGGACCCATATATTCTTCCCATTGGAGACACAGCACCATATAAGGCCGTCAACGTGTAGCCTGCATTCTGGAGAATGGCACTTATGTTCGCAGACTATTGTCTTGGAGCTGTCAATCCAGCTGTTTCTTCGGCTTCTGGGTGGTATGATTTGTGATATAGCCAGTGGATCCCATGGTCATGGGCTCACTCCGACAGCTCCCTTACTGCTTTGCCCTTTGGTCTGATGTTCTATAGGATCACGTACCAGTGACCCAAGCATGGCATAAGCCCTCAGATAGTGATGCTGACTGAGTCTGAATGAGCTGAAAAGGCAAGCTAATTTCTGGAATGGGTGTCTTTCCTGTGACCATTTGGACTCCCTGAGGAAAGGTGCCATATTGGGGACTTCGTGTACTCCTGAGACCATCCAATCTTCTGCTTTGTGGGTCTGTGAAGACCCAGCTCATGATAAGCAGATCCAAGTGCATGTCACTTGCTTTCTCACGGTCAGGAGACATGACTCTACCAGGGCCCAGGAACATGCCAGAAGTTGTGCAGTAATTCCCCACTGAAGATGATATGGCCTTGCTCCCAAAACCTCAGGGGTCTTGGATATGATTTTTTCTAGTGGAAATTGTCACAGACTCCACACATCATCTTTTCCTTCCATTGACACTTCCATAGAGTCCAACGTGCATGAAGCCTAGACTTGCTGCAGAGCCCACTGTTGTTCTGGGCCTCACTCAAAGCTAGAAGACACCTGTCATTTGGTACACGGGACACAGCAGTAGGGATTATGTTGTGGCGTCTGCCTCCTCCAAAATCTGAAGAGGCCCACCCCACATTATGCTTCCTTCTTCATAGTAAGTGATGAAAGGTGGAATAATTTGTCTTTCACTTTGGAGGAGGTATACCAGCACACCCCTAGTCACCGGACCCCTCAAAATTTTATGGATATAGCCAGCCCTTGAATCTTTGTAGGGCTTGTCTCCCACATTCTGTGTCTTATCAAGACCTCCAACATGCTAGCCACCTCTTGCTTAGCCATCCCAACCTGAAGCCCTCTGGAAAATGGATCGATGTAGGATGTCCAGATAGTCCAGTTATCTTCAGACAAAATTATGAGAGGGGGTGGGTGAGTTGACATAATCCTGGGGCAAAACTGAGTATGTATATTGTTGTCTGTGCCACATGAAAGCAAATTGTTCCTGGTCCTCTTTTTCTAATTGTGATAGAAAAGAACACATTTACCACATCAATGGCTGCATACCACACACCTCTGCTCTAGCAAAGTGACCACGTCAGCATGGCAGCTGCAATCAGGGTGACTCCTGGCTGAGCTTGTGGTTGTCTTCAGTCCTGGCCCAGATTCCATCCAGTTTAACTGGTGACTAAAAGGAGCTGTGGTAGAGGTCACCATGCCTGCACCCTTTACATCCACCGCCCTCCTTGGGGCAATACTGTTTTTATTGACTATCTTGGCAGGGGGTAGGGGTAGGGAGGGAGGGTGGGAAGTTTCCGAGGCTTCCACTTGGTCTTTCTCTCTATGATAAAGTGACCAGTGACCCAAGGTGAGTGTTGTATCAACAGACAAGTATGTCGACCCCAATTATACATTCAGGGACTGTGGAAATGACTACTGGGTGGGTCCACAGACCTAGTGGACACACTGAATGCTGGACCTTTGCCAGGACTTCATTTACTAGCTGGCCTCCATATGGCCCAATCCCAGCAGGGGATCCGTGAAAACGCTTTGGTATCAATAGCAATTCAGACTCTGTGTCCAACGTGAAATGTCTGGATTTTCTTTTTCTCCAGTCTACAGTAACCTGAATAAATGACTATAGGCTCCTTTGGGGAAGGGCATTGCTGTGCACACATGCTGTGGTGTTGTCACATCCGTCTCAGGGACCTGGCCACATAAATATGTGATTGAAATGATAATCACCTGTGAAGATAAATAGCTGATGAGATTTTGCATATCCCCTGTGGGGGATCATGGATATTTTTTTAACCTGAACAAAGGACAAGGGTGGATGCTGAAGGGCAAAAGGGCTGGACTGTACAGAATACTCTCCATTTGTCCCTCCAGACCCACTTCCAGCCTTCTCCACATTGCTCTGTTGCTGGAAGGTTAATCTCTTTGGGCTGCTTCTTCCAGGTCCCTTGTTCTGGATGGAATCAGCCAATGGGAGGCACCCACAGGAGACCGGAGGTTGGGCTACATATTCCCCCATTCTCCCACTGCTGGGTCGGCAGAGCGTTGGCTGTGTCCCTCCACTGACAGCTCCCGGTTGGCAACCTTCCCCATAGAGCTAGTCTTTCTGGGTTCTGGTACCCACTCTCTCCCTTTGCCTTGTCTAGGCCCAGCAACAGTAACCACTTCCCTCTATCGCTGATCTTGGGATACTGCACTAGTGCATGTTTGTTTCCTAAACCCCGGCCACACCTTTAAAAATATTCCCTCCTTTAAATCCCCCTCAATTACCCAGTCTGAGGGTGCCACTTTTTTTCCTGCTAGGTTTTTCCAAGTAAAGAAAACTATCAAAACTATTTGTTATTTGTGAACTATAATTTACATAAAGAAAAGTTTGCATAATATGCCTACCATTGCAAAGGTAGTTATAAATTGCATAGCCATGCTGCCACCACTCCAATCAAGAACATTCCCGAAGCCCACTCAGCCCTGTGCATTTCCTCATGAAAGCCCCCTTCTTCCCTCCGGAGAAAACCCACTGTCTTAGCTTCCTATCGCTGCTATAACAAATTACCACAAACCTGGTGGTTAAAACGGCACAAATGTATTATCTTACAGTTCTGGCAACCAAAAGTCCAAAACCAGGCTTCCTAGGTGAAAATCAAGGTGTTGGCAGGGCTGCATTCCTTCTGGAGGGTCTCGGGGAGAATCACTTCTCCTCCTTTCCCAGCTTCCAGAGGCTGTCCATATTCCTTAGCTTGCACTCCTCTTCCAGCTGCGGTGTCACTCTGACCCTGCTCCTGTCACTGTATTGCCTTCTCTGACTCTGAGCTTCCTGCCTCCTTCGTAGGACCCGTGGGTGACACTGCACCCACCCAGGTAAACCAGGACAATCTCCCCATCTCAAGATTCCTTAACTCGATCCCATCTGTGGAGCTCCTTTTGCCATGCAAAGGCACATGGTCATGGACAGCATTTGCCGTGCCACACTCACTACCCAGACTTTCACGGTAATCATTTCTTTGAATAAAGCAATTTTTAAAAATTAATGGATTGGGCATGTTAGTCACTGTGACTCTCTAGCTAGGACTTGACAGGCTGCTGGCCAGCTCGCAGGGCCCGCTTTTGGCTCAGCCGTCAGTCCCTGGCCCATCAGTGTTGGTCAGGAAGACAGATGCCACGGGACAAGGTACGCCCCGCTCAGGTGACCTCCGACTGCTTTGTGTTTTGAGGCCTTTGGTCTAGCCCCATGACCCTGAGAGGTATGTTATTATCCCTGTGAGGGAGCTGAGGCCCACAGGGCCAAAGCATCTTGCTTCAGGTCACTCAGCTAGTAAATAGCGTAGCTGTGACTCAGACCCGAGTCCGTGTGACGCTAAAGCCCACCCCCTTTCTACTTCATCACACTGCTACTCTTGAAGAGAGAGATAATCCTCTTTATCTGAAGTCACGGAATGAAGGTGGGAGATCCCCTGCGGAAAAGCAATCGCATTGAGTTGGTATAGTTAGTATAGAGAATGGGGGGAAATGTTTTGAACTATGAGCTAAATGTAGAGGCTCCCCGAGAGATCAGCAGCTCTAGGTTACATTTCCCTGAAATGTCCATTTGCTTATTTAATTGTCTATCATAAAGTTCTGCAGCAGAAAAGCAGACAGGAAAAAAAAAAAGAGCCCACCAAGTCACCTTAGCCACGTCTGACTTGCTTATGCAAGTGGAATGGCCTGCTAATGGCTCTAGCAACAAAGCACACCCTAGGGTCGTTACATGTAATGGACAGCTACAAAAAGCAGTCACAGAGCTGGCATGCAGCAAGAGGCCATGTAAAATTTAATTGTAAGACCCTTTCTGGAACTTGATTTGAAATGTTCTGTTGTTAGGAAGTGAAAACAGCTTTCAAGAGAGAGAGGCAGTATGACAGAGGTACATATTTAGAGTTTTGTGCATGTTTGCTTAAGACACCTCAGAAAGGGATGCTGCCAAATCTCTTCCCCCAGCATGTAAATGGCATCACATCTACTTCCCACCAATCTCAGAACCGATGAAGTGCTTAGCAGACATGGGACATGAGCAGATAAATACAGGGTAGTGTCCCTGTTATAAGATCATTTCCAAGAGACCTTGTCTGCACACCTGCTATGTGCCAACACAGTGCTTGGGGCCCGTGGGGACAGTACTGACGCATCTGAAATAGGAGCCAGTGACATCAAACAGTGTGAAATCCAGCCTCGTCACGCAGGGCATGCCCACAGCTCTGCCAGAAGAGGTGATCAGGCTGGCGAGGCAGCGGACCGGCTTCCTGGAGGTGCCTAGCTTGAGCCCAGAAAATGGGGGGAGAATTAGATGAACCAAGGGAAAAGCAGTGAAAAGTTTAGGTCAAGAAAACCATATAAAAATTATTTAAAGCACCGCTTTTCAAATGGCAGGTTTGTACTCAGTAGATAGTAAAATCATTGTAGTGGATTTTATTTTCTTTGCAGTGGATTTTTTTTCTTTGTAGTAGTTTTTTTAAAATTAAACAGAATAGAATGGAAAATATCAGGGTACCTGGCATACAGTAAGAGGAAGTATTGTTACTTGAAAATTTTACCGTGGTTTTATATACACCGGTGCGTGTGTGCTTTGGGTCACGACGTGAAATGTATTTCTTACTGTGCAAAAAAGTATATAAAACTCTGATTTAAGGGACGCTGTTGTGAACTCATTATAAAACCATGGGGCCTATTAATCATGTTTCATGTTCCATTACATGAAACAGAAATCACTGGTGATCTGACCCAGGCACCAGAGCACATCCTCCTACATTAGGACATAGCGTGACTATCTCCCGAGCGTGTGGTGGTATTAACACTGGCTGGCACTGAGTGAGGGCTCTCCAGCCTCGAAGTGCTCCATCTAATCTTCATAGCTCCTCTATGATGGAGGTATTACTGCCATCCTTATTTTAGAGACAGGAACCCCGAGACAGATGATCACTTAGCCAGGGCCTAGAAGGGAACAGTGCAGCTTGCAATTCAGGGCAACCCCAACCTTCTTGTTCAGTTTATATCCCATTGATCCTCCTAGGACTGCAAATTTTTTGAAGGCAAAATCAGTCTCATTGCATTGGGCATACTTCTGCTTATTGTATGGGATTTCTGTTACTTATCGCTACATAATAACTACTCAAACTTAGTGGTGTAAAACCTCCATTCTATTATGCTTACAGATTCTTTGGGTCAGGAATTTGGACAGAGAATGGGGGTGATGTAGTGATGACCTGATTCTTCTCCATACTGTCTGGGGTTGTTGGGGATTGAGTCGTGTCCCCCACAAAAGGCATGTGCAGGTCCCAACCCCTGTCCTGTGGGTGTGGACCCATTGAAAATGGTACCTCCTGAAGAAGGTACTTTGGTTATGTTGTGGCCTAACTGAATCAGGTTGTGCTGTAACCCAGATCACTGGAGTCCTTTAGAAGCAGAAGGAAATTCAGACACACACAGAGAGAGAAAGCCACAGAGAAAAGCAAGAAGCTGAGTGTCAACAGAATCTGGAAGAGAAAGGAGACAATGCTACCATGTGTTTTGCCATGTGAAAGAAAAGCCAAGGTCCAAGGATCTCCAGCAGCCAGCCCCAGAGTGCCACAGTCTTCAGGGAGAAAGTGTCGCCTTGCTGATGCCTCGATTCTGAACTTCTCCTGGCCTCAAAACCATGAGCCAATAACTTCCTATTGTTTAAGACAACCCATTATATGGTATTTGTTTTAGCAGCCAGGAAACCAGAACAGGGTTCTCAGCAGGGAAAGACTCAGTCATTCATGCACCTGAAGCCTCAAAGGGTGGGCCTGTTGACCTGAGCACCTACCCATGACCTCTCCATGTGGCTTGAGCCTTTCCCAGCATGGTGGCTGGATTCCGAGTGGGAGGGTCTCAAGGTGGAGAAGCAGGGAAGGAAGGTTCCGAGTGAGCTAGATGGAAGCTGCATGGCCTTTCATGATCTAGTCCCAGAGGATCATGTAACGACCCTTCCATCAGTCAATGCTGGTCAAAGCAGGCACAAGCCTGTCCAGACTCAAGGGGAGGGCACCTAGATTCCAACTCTTGATGTTTCAAAACTACCCATATGATGGTCTCCATTTCCTTAATTTTCAACTAGTGTATGAATGCTTCCTTGTCTGCCAGGATCACTGGATTTCCTTTGATGTGGGAGAGTGAGTCACTCAAATTCCTTGTGATGCACGGGGCACTTTATGGTTTATAATCTGCTGTTCATTATAATGATCTGCAGTCTCTATAATAGTAAATGAGCTGGAAACCACAGATATATTTACTGCCTTAATTTAGTTGCTAGCATTAGGTTTATTTTAAAGTATTTTCTCTCCATTTGGATTGAGTGTCTTTTATCTATGCTTATCTTTAATGTCAATAAGTTTAGCAGTCCTCACCAGCTGGAAGCCCAGATATTATACATTTCACCTTCTATTAATCTTCTGTAAGTTGATCTTTATAGCCATCAAATCCATTCATCACCGCAAGCTGTCTTTTCACATTTGTATGGTCTCATTTAGCTAAACCAAACTCTATTTCTTTATCGTGACTAAAGTTCTTTGTCATTTTAATAGTTTATAGAGTTATTTCTTAGAGTTGGCACGGAGTGTCAGATTGTCCACAGAGAACAAATGGATGCTAATAATGTTCTTCCGTATGTTTCATCTTAATCCATTACTAGAGCTCTTTGGAAAATTTATTCCCAAGAAGAATCATAAGGTCTGAGTATTCCTAAAATATCCCACATTCTCTGAGAGGACCGACAATTTGGCAATTCTCCTACAAGTAGAATTAGATGCTATATTCCTTAGTTTATCTCATTCTCCAAAAGCCTTGGGCTTGATTTTATTCACTACATCATCCCTGTTGATACAGGCAACTACATCAAAAGGTTCAAACATCCAGCAAGGGAGGACAAAAGGAGAAGGGCAAGTATGGCAATTTGAGATTATTTTATGAATACCCAAAAGAAATAAATACTGTGCCAGGAGAGAGAGGACTATAGGATCACTTAAGCATGAAGCCTCAAGAAGCTGCACCCACGGAGCTCAAGAGGAAAAAGTAAGCCCGGAGGGGAAGGCTGAAACCTGGGCAGAGGTGGGCTGCTTCTCCACGTGGCAAGCCACCAGGATCGGCAGGAGCTGACTTTAGTAAGAAAGCATCTCTGATGGTGCCTCAGCTTGGACTTTTCATGGCCTTGGAACTTTTGGTCTTTACCCCAAATAAATCCCTTTATAAAAGCCAACAGATTTCTGGTACTTTGAATCGGCAGCCCTTTGGCAAACTAAAAGAGAAATGAAACAGGAAACGGGAAAGAACAGAGAGAAGAGAAAGGCTGGTTCTCTTCAGAAAAATGTCACTGAAACCCAGAACCACGCTAAAGAAAGCCACCATGACAGTTTGATGCTGGATGGACCCCAGAAAATCATGTCCTTAGAGTTAATCCATGTCCTATTGGAGGTGGGACTTTTTTATTAGATAACTTCAGTTAAGGGATTTTTTATTAGATTACTTCAGTAAGGCTTGACCCAGGTGGGTCTTAATCCTCTTACTGGAGTATTTTATAAATGGGATGGATATGAAGAGAGCAGCAGAGAGAAAAGTTGCAGAGACAGAAAGAAACCCACAGAAACTCAGAGAAAAGGCCACAGGAGCAGAGAGAGAAAGCTACGAGAGCAAGGAGCTGAAATCAATGGAACCCGGGAGACAGGAAGCCAGGAGCTGAAGCAACAAAGCCTGGAAGAGAAGGGGGAGCCCAGCTGATGCCTCCAGTTGATCTGGACACTTTGGCGGCCTCAGAGCTATAAGCTTGCAACCTGATAAATCCGCATTGTAAAAGCCAACCCATTTCTGGTATATTGCCTGGGCAGCTTAGCAAACTGAAGCAGTCACTATGCTGCGCCTTTTAGGGATGAGAAGATAGAGCACCGGGGGCGGAGATTCTGCATCACAGAACCATCAGCAGCGAGGATGAAATGCCCCCGCCCAGGGAATGCATCTTCCTCCTCAGGTCTTACCCTGCTCGGGGACAGGGCCGGCAGATGGGCAGCTTAAGTCATCTGTACTATTTGCTGGCTGGCTTCAGGACCTGGAAATCCTGGCTTGGGCTGGACCACTTGGAGAGGATAGTCTGTTATCTGCATGTGCACTGTACAAAGTACCCTGCCGGGTGATGTGCAGGGTGTCCGGGAGCATGCTGAGACTGTAACCACCCCAGCTCTTGGTACATTTACAGCCTACATGGGCCAATTCAAGAGGCCGCAGGGGACAGCTCTAATGACTGTTGCTGGACAAGAGGCACAGCCACCGTGAGGCCCACCTGCTCAGGGTCAGAGACCTCAGACTGCAGACACGGCCCTTCTGCCCCAGGTGGTCAGGGAAGGTTCACAGAGGAGAAAGGTTGGGGAGGCAGGAGAGTGAATGCTCTGTTCTATCAACTGAGACCAGTTTGGCTGCTGGGGGTGGAAAGAGAAGGAACACTCGAGATCTTCAGCATCTCGAAGATCATTTTTTGGGAGCCATGTAGGTTCAGGAAACCCACCGTATTTAGGAATTCTGCTTTGGCCTTCTAACAAGCACCTGTACCCCTCTTCCCCCTCCTCTCTGCTGCAGAGAGAAGAGCCACCTGGTCTTACATATGTTCTTCTCCCACTGCAACAGAAAGCAGGCGTGGGACCCTTCTGTCTGCTTAGAGTAAAGCTGTGAGTCCTTCAGGGCAGTGGTCTCTCTGGGTTTAAATCACTGTAGTTCTCCCACTCAGGGGGTACAAGAAGCATGAATGTGCTGAGCACTTTCTAGCCTTTCTGTGCCAGGTATTTGACATTGATAATTGCTTCCTGGCAACCAGACAGATTCTATAAACAACCTCATTTTTTCTGATGAGGAAATGGAGGCACAGAGAAGTCAAATAACTTGCCCAATGTCACATGACTGTCAAGAGGTATAGGATTCAAAGCTGGGCAGCCTGAGTCTGAGACCTGGTCTGCTGCACCACCTCTTCACACTGCTCCCAAAGCCTGGTGTCCAGATGTCCTGGGCCTAACTCAGATCTCTTCATTCTGGAAAGATGCTCTCCTGAGATACAACTGAAGATCCATTTACATACTGTCCCTGCACAGGACTTAAATCAACAACAGAGCCTCAGCCGAGGTGCCTGTCACTGTAGCTTCACTCTGTTGCTGGGCTCTGCCCCCAGATTCTGGGCAGACCAGAGGAACTCAGCTCTCCTGGCCACCCGATGCCCCAGCCCAGCTCTGTAGTTTGCATCCTGGGCTGGGGTTCTGAAGGCCTGTGAGAGGTGGATTGAAACCCTTGAGATTTAAGTCAAAATTCTGCCTGTGCATTTTTCTGGAAGGATAGGTTACAATCAGATTTTCCAGAGGCTCTGGCCCTTGGTGGATCTGTGGGCTCTCAAATTCATGATCCATCAGCCACTGCAGGCCATGACCTTCACCCACCCGTGCTAAACACAGACCTGGCAAAAATAGCCTCTCAATGAAGGCTAATCACTAGTTGCTAATAAATCATAGTCTGAGGTTGTTAAGAAAAACTATTCTGAATTTTGTAAGGTGGGAAAATGACATTGTGATTATGTTTTTTAAAAGTCCTAAGCTGCTTTGCTCAGATGAAAGAGGAATGGAAAATGCTAACAGTTGTTGAAGGTGGTGCTAAGCACGGGTGGGTTCATTACACTTTTCTACTATTATATATATATATATATTTAAAATTCCACAACAAAAAGCTTTGAGAATAAAAATAAAGCAGAGCTGCGATTCATACCAAGATGCAAATGCCTGACCAAAGCGAACGTGTTACTTCTCCCAAAAAGGAAGTCCCACCAGCCATGCGGGGCTCAGGCTCCACGGCATGGGTGCTGAGGCCGCGGCAGCTGCCCTTGCTCCCACGACCCCGCTGGGGCGTCCACTGCGTGGGAGGCCAAGGCGCCGGGAAGGACAGCCAGAGCCCTGGGCCCACGACCCTGCCCTTGTCCCGGCCTGTCCCCTAGCAGTTCACAAGGCTGGCGGGTCAGGGGGAGGGGACTGCAGTGGGGCGGGGGAGGGCACCTCCACCAGCGAGCGGTCCAGCTGAGGCGGGGGGCTGGCATTTTCAGGAGCTGGCTCTGGGACCCCCGGGTACAAGGACAGGAAGGGACACACACGCACACGCGCGCACACACCCCTTCCTCCGTCCCTTCCTCTTCCTCTCACCCGCCCCCTTCGCGCAGGGGTCCCCTGGCCCCCGGGGGAGGCTTCGGGGCGGGGAACAGGGGAGGACCTGCGCCTGGGCCCCCGCTGCGCCAGTCGCGGCCGCGGAGAAGGACGCGGGGCGGGGCGGCGGCACCTCCCCCGCTTTCGGCGCGGCCGCCTCCCCCTTCCCGCCCCCTCCGCCGTCCTCCCCGTCCCTCCTCCTCCTCCTCCTCCTCCGGGTCCCGGCAGCCGCGGCTCGCCGAGCAGCCGGGGGCGCAGTGGCCGCGTAGCCTTTGTCTCCGGCGCCGCGGGGCGTGCGGGGCCCAGCGCAGCTGTAAGTGACAAGTGGCGGGGCCGCGGGGGGCTCGGCGGGGAGTGCGGGGAGGGTCGCGGGAGCTGCCTGCAGGGGATGCCGAGGCCGGTGAAGACCTCCCACCGCCCGCGGCCCCGGGCTGCTCCGGGGCGGTCCTCGCCCTGCGAGGCAGAGCCGGCGTGCGGGGCGCGCGGGGCGCGCGGGGGCGAAGGGCTTGCCGAGGCCCGCCCGGCTGCCGGGCTCGGCGTGGGCGCCGGTTCGCAGGGCACTGCCGCGTGGCACCCGCGGGCGTGCGGCTTGGGTGCAAATCCTGTCGGCTCTGTTTCTCAGGGCAGAGGCCAACGCGGGGACAGAGGAGGCAGAGAGGACGGGCAGTGATGGAGAAACGGGAGAGGAGCTGGCGGAGGCGTCACACCATCATCACCATCGCCATCGCCATCACCACCACCACCACCACCACCACCATCACCATCTCTGACCGTCGAACTCCCCCCTCTCCCCCAGTCCTCACCCCCGTCTCATTTCCCTGTGTAATGCTAACTTTAACAGGTGACTTTTCTTTTCGTGGGCAATACTTTGAAAAAGCGACAGAGTGCGCCAAATCGGGAATAAGTACATCTGCTGTGGGACATTGTCATCTTTTGATTGCTGGTTAGCTACCTCAGCTTTCCCATCAGGAAAAGGGGCACAGTTCGCATTATCGGTCTGAGTGTGCTGGGTTGCTTTCCGTCTTTCTAATCCTGGTACTGGAAGGGAGACACACAGGTACAAACATAAGTACATACATATATACATATTTATATACATTTCTCTCTCTCTCACTTGGTAGTGGTGGTGATGATAAACTATTATCTTCACTAAATTAGATAATCAAAATAAGCTTTTGACATTTCTTTCCTTTGATTGTTTTTTCTTCTCGTTTTTGCCTGTTGTTTTTGCTCATTGTCGTTTTCTTTAGGAGGCAGGGGGAACCAAACCCGGGACCTCCCATGTGGGAGGTGGGCACTCAACTGCTTGAGCCACATCGCTCCCCCTCCTTTGATTTTTGATTGTCAAAATAACAGTATGGAAACACAAGGAAAGCAACATTTATACTAAAAAAATACCAGGAATAGAAGCACAACAGGTACTTTCATAGGAAAATCACCAAATAGGGCTGAAGCCCTATTCATTCCAAATGAAGAGAGTGCCCTTTTAATGCCTAGTGGCTGCAGAGCTCAGGTTTTTTTGGATGCATATCATGTTCCTGTAGTGTTTTCATCCTACCTGAACAATCTTTTATTTAATTGCTGAATTTCGAGACTGGCATTTTACCCCAGGTCCAGCCAACTTGTAACCAGCCAGAACAAACGCGTATCCATAGAGGGGATGGGACTGTTGGGAAGCCCAGAGTAAGGGGGCCCTGGGAACCTTCGTAGGAGAAGTAAGACTTACAGAAACAAGCATCTAAGCCCTCTCTGCCTTTTTGACTGAAGGCAAAAAGGAAATGAATCGTCAACTTCCATGTTTAACATTCTACTCTAAAAAGATAACGAGAGACTCCTAAATTTCTTGACATGCTCAGAAAACTTTCTTTCCCAATAGTAGGGCAACTTTTAAGCAGGGGCTGTGAAAAAGAAACACCCCACCCCCATATACCTTACAATGAGAAAAGGAAAAGTGATGATATTAAAAATAATGTGGACTCAGCTAAGAAGCAGCTGTCATTATTGTAGATATGTTGAAATATATGTATCCTTCTTTAACCCAAACCTTTCTCATTTGTGAAATGGGTTTTAAAATAGTGTATGTGATTCTGTGGTGAATGACTGAAATAATTTCTTTCCCTGATGATATTTCAGGGCCTCAAACTTAAGTTAGGCATAGTCAATCCAAAACAATCACATTTTCAGAACAAAGACTTAAAGGATGACTTCACTGTGTTTTAAATTCTGGATCTTTGGGGGAAAAATAGCATTTCAAGGAACTTGTATGCCCTTGGCTGTTACTGAGTTCTATTGTTATATGTCACTTCAAATGTTTTAGCCCAGGTGAAGTTTTGTAACCCCATATGAATTATACTATAATTAAAAAATAATTCATTTCTTTTTGAGTTGTAATTTGCATACATAAAATGTACAAACCTTAAATGTACAGCTTGATGAATTTTTACTTACGTGTCCCACCCTCTAACCTCCACCCAGTTCAAGATCCAGAACACGCCCATTGTCCCAGAAAGTTCCCTTGTGTTCCTTCCCAGCACCAATTCCTCAGACCTAATCACGATGACTTCCACCAACCTAGTAAAACCACTTCTTTTAAAATAATTCCCTTAAACTTTCCCCCATGAAAGCTGGTTGGCATTTTCCTTCAGCAAATGGGGCTGAGTCTGAGCCCTGGGCCTGCAGATATCATTCTTATTGTTATTCCCGTCAAAATGAATGATTTGCTGTTTATAAGAATGAAAACTGGTCGGTAGTTCCAGTGCTCTGTATAGTGATGAGCACAAGGAAGGTCTTCAAATGTTGAATGGATGGATGGATGGATGGAGGAGTGAATGAGTGAGTGGATCAGTGGCTTGAGGGATCAATGGATAGATAGGTAGACGCATGAGTGGATGGATAGATAAGTGGGTGAATGTGGCTAAATGCATGGATGGGTGGATAAAAGAATGGGTGGATAGGTGAATAAATGGATAGATCAGTGGATGGATTGGTGGATGGATGGATGGTGGGTGGGTGTGTGGATGGATGGTTGGATAGATGGATGAGTAGATGATGGGTCAGTAGATAGATGAATAGATGGATGGAAGAATTGATGAATGGATAGGTAGGTGGATGAGTAGATGGATGGACAAGTAGATTGTTGAGGGGAAGAGTGAATGGATGGAAAGATGGTATGAGAGAGTTGTTCTGCCTAAGGAGGGAAAAGCAATCTTTTAAAAAAATATTTTCCCTGTGAGGAGGATGCAGCTAAGTGAGTAAACTGAGCTGAAGAATTTGAGATTTTAGCGATGCTGCCCTTACTTCTGATGTAATCAAGTGCAAATCCTCTACCTTCTCAAGCCCCTTGTATAAAAGGACAATATCATACACCCCACTTGCTGTCGGGTGTGTTGTCAGGACCAAACGATATAATGACTTTTAAAGGACTTTTTAGATCCTTTAAAACGCTAAAGTGCGATAGAAATTTAAATAATTCTTAATAATGTGGTTGGATAATGGGCTATAGTGGGAGATTGCTTTTAAATCTGCCAGGACCACACTTTTGCTCTGCTGTGGGGACGTGCATGCTATTACTTGTGCCAGCCGACAGGGCTTGGCAGGCTCCCTGCTTGGGGAATAGCCTCCTATCTGGACCAGGCAATATGATGATCTTTGGCTTAATGCAATGCTTCCCGGAAGTGGGATGCAGATTAAAAGTGCACATTGCCAGTGTGTCAAATCTGTGGTTTCAGGTGTTTTGCTGATTAAAACAAGATGAAACACACAAAGTTAATTTAAACTTGATTTAAGGGAAAATATTAGACAAATGATCAGGCACGTGAAATTCAGCTATCTCTGATGAAAATTGTGAAGATGGTAGGCATGAGATGGTAGAATAACGCCTGGGTAAGTCTAGCTTAAAGTACCCAAGAGTGGGGTGCATAACAGCAGTCTGTAGTTACTCACTGTTGAGAATACATAATAAGTTACTCTTGTTTCAAAGCCAAGGGCCAGCTGGGGGCACAAAGTGAGCTATTTCTCCTGCCCCTTTGCCAGTGCTAATGATGCTTTGCTTACAAATTGCCTGTTCATTTTCTGTGCATACGGATTCTGTCAAATAGGTGTCGCCATTGCCACTTTTACACATGTGGAGTCACAGAGCCAAGACTCCAACCCGGAGTTCTGGCAAGTCCAGTGCTCTTTCACCTGAGCAGTTCTCTGGAAGGAGAGCCCCAGCAAAGCGGGTGTCAGGGCTCCGTGGTACGTGTTCATCTGGTTTATATGTCGATTCTTTGGAAGAACTTTCAAATGGGTAGACATAGGATCAGAACTGGTGGGTCTCCAGCAAATGGCACCTAACGAATGCAATACCCAATGGAAAATGTGTCTCCCTGCGTGTGCTGTTGATCCCAGTAAGGGGTGGGAGCCTCCTACCCAAGCTCAAGCTGAATGTTAACAAAGCATGTGTGAGCCCTGACTGTGCCAGCACACCCCATGGGCCTCACTCAGGAGGGGACAGCCTGGCATCAGGGTTACCTAAATGTGAAGACAGGAGTTGTGTATGTATATCTTAGCAAGCTCTACTGGACCTTTGTAACCTCTCAGGGATGCAGTTTATAGGCAGTCCCTATAAAACTGGTTCTTTGTGCAAATTTACATGAGGAAAACAGATGCATTCATTCATAATCAACTTATTAATACACCCTACCAGCATTTATGGAAGGCCTACTACGTATGAGAAGCCATAGAAAAAGGGCAGGGTTTTTTCCCCCAACTATCTATTTTCCTTTTGTCCACTTAATCTTTTACAAAAAAAAGAAAAGAAATGGAAATTATTTAATAAAGAAAAATGATTTTTGGTATTGTAGGAATGCTGATAAGAACATCCTCTCGATTTTCATGTCAATTATTGGCTCCAAACAATTTTGTTTCAAAATTGCTTAGCAGCTCTGGGAACTTTTATGGAAGGTTCTTTGTTAATGTCACAGAAGCCTTCATGAAGCATGGCATTTGGCTTGTGGTTTGGAAGGTAGCAAATCACTGTGTATTTTCTGAGACAGAAGGCTTTGCAATTGCTCTTCAGACCAGGTCACAACAGTTTTTGTAGGAGACTGTCTCAAATCAAAGATAGCGGGACGGGGCTTGGGAAGAGGCAACCTGAGTTCTAGAAAAACGATGTTCTTGAGTGGAAAGAGTGCAGGTTCTGGAGTTAAACTGATTTGTGTTTGAGGCCACACTAAGCCGTGTAACATCATGGGTGACTCTGGGTGAGTCATTGTACTATCTGTACCTCAGTCTCCTTATCTGTAAAATGGAGATTATTACAGACAGTGGGAGGGATATTGCAGGGACCAACTAATGTGTAAGCTAACGACTTCTGTGCACCTGGCACCAGGCTAAACATTTCTCCTGCATTATTCCATTTCATCCTCATAACACCTTATGAGGAAGGTGCCATTATTAGCCCCATGTTACAGATGAGGAATCTAAGCAGGTAAGGCCCCTTCAAGTGTCTGGAACAGAGTAGACCTTCCATAAAGTCAGCATCTATTAGTCTGGTCTGCTCTGTTCTATTAGCCAACTGCGTGCTTAGCCTCCCTGGGCTTCAGATTCAAATGAAGATAATGGTACTTGCCCCACCTACTGCACAGGTGAAGTAGTTCAAATAAAACTTTGAGGAAGTTCAAAGTGCTCTGACTCTGAAAGCACTTTGTGATGTGGAAGTGCTCTCGAGAAGCATTCGGCCACGTGCCGTCCTGCTGGGGGGCCACTGGTGGTACCCTCCTCCAGCACCGGGCTGGGCACTGGGGGTGCCACCGTCCCTGATGGCCCCAATGAAAGGCAGAGGTGCCCATGAGAAGGGTGACCTCCTGTGCTTATGTCCCTGGTCACAGCTGCAGCCTCAACACCATCCGCGTTCCACATTTAAATGGGACTTTCACTGACTCTCTTTAGCAAAACATTTGAGCCAAGGCTGTATTTCAGGGGCGGGAGAGGGTCAAAATCGGGATAACAAAGAATTTTATCTTTCATGAGAAATGTGCTTATTAGTGGCCTCCATCTCTCTCTTTGGGTGTCCTGGCATGAACCTTACTTCTTTAGAAAGTATTTCCAATTGCCCAGCTGCTTCCTGCCAAGCAGCCACCAGGCTTGGCTCTCTGACGTTGTGCTTTCCTGAGTTCTCATCGCTGGCAAAGTGGCATTGCTATGACCACCTTATTCCCATTTGGGTTTAATTCTTAGTGATTGCAAGATGCGTGTTTTGTTGGGCAGTTACCAAACAGAGTAAGGAGGTAAAGAAACCCTACCTTAGGCCCTCGGTGTGGCTTTCTGCGTTGGAGGAGCAGATGACCGAGTCAGAGGGTGTGCATAGGCTAGAATCGCTCCCGCCGTAGCCCGCAGTATCTTCAGCATCTCCAGTTTGACAGACAGGAGGAGAAGAGTAGAGGGAGGGTATGCATGACTTGGGCTGTGATTGTGTTTATGTTTGACACACTGAAAACACCTGCAGGATTATTCTCCATCTGAACCTGGGTCAGTGTCCCTGGTCTATAGTCTGGCTTCCAGTTGTACTGTGAGGATTCTTAGCTTGTTTCCCTAGCAAAATGCCTGCGCGTTGATTAAAAAAGGTATTAATGCTGCCTGGGTTGCTTCCATGCCATGCAGGACTAAGTGTAAACATTCTGGTGAGAAATTTTTATTATTTCTCAATGTAATTGCATAAATAAAATCTAACTTAAAACAAACAATCAGCCTCATCAATATAAAGTTAAACAAAAGTTAATTTGTTAGCTTGCTCATTTTCCCTCTCTGCCACATTTAGGGAACAAAATGGACACAACACAAAACATTTCAGATGCCTGCTGCTGACTGCTGCTGACATTAAAATGACCGTGATTTTGGAGTCCACACGCAATGAAAAGGGCCTAAAAAAGCTCAAACTCACAGAAACTTTGCTCTCTGCCTAAGTAGGTTTTGTCTAACAAAGAATACTTGCCAAAAGCAGAAAACGCTCTAGAATACTGCCTTATGCGGTTTCCCTGGAGACAGCTTGTGGGTTGAAAAGCACACCGGACACCATAGAGAACACCTGGGTTTAGTTCTGGCTCTACCTCTGCCTGCTTGAGACTTGCAGGTCATTTACCCCTGTGAGTCTCAGTTTCCCCTTTTGTCAAGTGAGGTGTGCAGCTCATGATTGCCAAGAACCCCTCAGCGCTGCAGGGCGCGACGTGGTTCTCATCCCTCCTGTACCACTTCCCACCTCTTCTCTCTTAAATTCTGAATTCACCATCCATTAGCTGTATGCTGTTACCATAATTACCCAGTCACTGAACCCCACATGCTGGAGAAAAAGTTACTACTATTTATGTTGAATTACTTCATTGTTTTGGAGGGAGGGCGGGAGAGAGCACTACGCATGAAGCTCTAATTACAGTAATATAGTGCATTAGATTATAGCTCTCTTTTGCCCTATTTTATTGATGATCATACCCCAGAATTTCCAGTCAAAATTTTTATTTCCACACTTACATTGCCCCATTCCACACATCCAACAGGAAACCAGCTCTCCAGAGCGAGAACATCAGTTTATGGAGGGTCAGCCAACGGGAGGGTGGGGGCTGCGCCAACACCACACAGCGCCCATGGGGGGAGACGTGCTTTCTGGGGCTGGCATGAGCTCTGGTGCTCTGGGACTGTACCCCTCAAACTGTAGTGTCCCCTGTGCTAAGGCTCCATCCTGAGCTAACATGGAGATGGCTTTCTAGAATATTCATTTTTCTTAAACATTTTTGCGGGAGAGATATTAGCCAGATATTAAAACAAAGTCAAGTTTATTGTGGAGTAGGGTGCAAAACTTTTATAAATATTTAATGTAAAATAGAATGCATCAAAGAAATTTCAAGCAAATGGAGGCTAATTTGGGGTGTTCTCCCAAGATTCTCACTAATATTCCTCTACTGTTGAGGGTGCCTTCATGGAGAACACTGAAAAATGATAATTGCCAGGATTTATTGAGTGCCAGGAATTGTTCCAAGCATTCTTGTGTGATTCTCTTTGGTTCTATTATTATCCTCATTTTATAGTTGAGGAATTTGGGGTATGAAGAGGTTAAATAATGTATGAAGAGTTTATGCAGCTAAGGAGGGCAGAGCTAAGATGTGAACCCAGGCAGCTTCTCCCTTCCCTTACGGCCACCCACCCCTGCTTCCGAAGGAAGCCCCTGCACCCACAAAGGGCAAACTGCCCATATTACAGACATTACAGGTAGATCTAACGAAGGGCAGGGGAACTTTGCTTGGGAGAGTATCTAAAATTGATTCCAAGACAAGCATAGTGGACTTGCCTTTAAAGTTTCCTTCCTTGGACTGTCAGAGAAGGCCAGAGCAGGACAGAATCTTCTGGAACTGGTGCACCTTCTAGAAGCTTGCAGATGCTTCACTGCCATACTCCTGCTTCCTTATGAAGCCATCTCCAGCTGTGCCCATCACTGATGGCTCAGCTCTCCTTCCTGGACTGCTGAGTTGAGAACGCCTGATTCTGTGCACGGAGAAAGACCATCCACCGACTGTATGTTCTATCTTGTAACGACAAAATGGACTGGAAATAGCAAAGGGCTATGGTTGTGGACAGGGAAAAGGCATCAGTTCTGACCTGGGTAATCAGGAAAGGTTTCCTCAAGATGTTGGACACTGACCCAAGAGGGTGAAGAGGGAAGGACCCAGGATAAAAATTGTACAGTATATGACTGGGGATCCAGAAGTGGTTCATTTTGGCTGCAGCATCAGATTGTTTGCAAGAGCAGGCTGTAAACGAGAAGAGAGCCATGATATTGTTGGCCTTGCAATCCAGGCTAAGTAGTTTGAGTTTTACTAAGTAACCAGTGATGAGCTGTTAAAAGTTATAAGGAAGGAAAGGATAAGAATTCTGTTTTTGGAAGTAAACCTGACCACAATCTGTAGAACAGAAGAGAAAATGGTTCCACACCATTGCAAGGTGTTAATGATTGGGTGGTATATAGGAATCCTGTATTTTATGCATGATAGTTTTTAAATGCACAACTTCTCTAAAAAGGAATATATGTATATTATGTGTGTGTATATAT
>JAQZBX010020151.1:0-33226 GCA_029593785.1 Cabassous unicinctus
AGCATCAGCTCCCATTCTCAAACCACATTCTATCTCCTAGTAACCTATACTCTAGAGTTTACCTCTGTGAGTTGACCCCTTATACTTATTTCACACTAGTGAGACCATTCAATATTTGTCCTTTTGTGTCTGGCTTATTTCATTCAACATAATGTCCTCAAGGTTCATCCACATTTTCATTTCCATCCTGATTTCATTTGTTCTTACAGATGAATAGTATTTGATTGTACATGATATATAAATAGATCATACAACTCAATGATAAAAAGACAAGCAACCTAATTTAAAAATGGACAAAAGGCTTGACATTTTTCCAAGGAAGAAATACTAATTGCCAAATAGCACATGAAAAAATGTTCAACATCACTAGCTACTAGGGAATTGCAGCTCAAAACTGCAATGAGATACCATTTCACATCTCATAGAGTGGCCATTATTAAACAAAACAAAACAGAAAACTACAAGTGCTGGAGAGGATGTGGGTAAATAGGAACATGACTTCACTCTTGTTGGGAATGTAGAAAGGTGCAGCCTCTGTGGAAGACAGTTTGACAGAACATCAAGAAGCTTAATATTGAACTACTGTATGATCCAGCAGTCCCATTAATAGGAATATATTTAGAAAACTGAAAGAAAGGATGCAAACTGACATTTGCACGCTGATGTTCATAGCAGCATTATTGACAATTGCTAAAATATGGAAGCAGCACAAGTGTCTAAACTGATGAATGGAATAAAAAATATATCTCCTATACTTTTGAGGTAACTTTTCTGTAATATAAAATTTCTCTGAAAATAGTTTGTCATTGCAAAAAATATTTAATGGGCTTCAGATATCTATAAAATAAAATATAAATTTGTAGAGAAAAAGGTCAAAAAGAAAGAGAAAGAGAAAACTCTTAGGATTTTATCATGGCCCTAAGGAATAAAGATCCAATAAAGCATTGTGATAGCCATTCCAACTTTAATTGAGAGGGGACTTAGATCCCATGGGGCAGATGGATGGGACTGTCTTGCTTGCAATTGTAGACTCTGTTCCTTGGGGTGGTCATTGTCCATCATCATGTCTTTGGTAGTTGTCCTTCGTGAGTCTAATGAACTGGAGAGTTAGGTGTTGCAACTCTGTTGAGATTCAGGGCCCAATTGGCACATGAATAGGCCAAAGATTTAAGTCTCTTGGACATACACCTATCAACTCTAGTACTAACTATAGGTTCAAACAGAAGGGGCAGAGCAGTCATGTGTAGGGAAACCACAACTGAGTCCAACTCTGTCACACTGGGGAGCATAAATGTCCAAATAGGGCCTGCTGGTAAGGCATCAAACTCCTGAGCTGTCTGCCCTGTCTATAGTGTCTGAATGACTCTAGAGCCCTCAGGAGACCTGCTATTTGAGACAATATTTACTGTGACAGTAAGTGAGATCCTGCTGAGTCATTCATAAGCATAACCTCTGGGATGACCTCCAAAATCACTTTGTCTCTAGCCATATAAACTCATTTGTCTTTACATTTTCCCCCCTTTGGTCAGGGTCTTTTCCAGTTGCATTGCTAGTTGGTGCTTGGTAGTAATCCCTCAGTGTCAGTGAGGCTCATCTCCAGGAGTCATGTCCCATGCTGGGGGAAAACAATGCATCATATGTTGAGTTTTGCTTAGAGAGAGGTCACATTTGAGCCACAAGGCATCTCTCAGGAGGTAACTCTTATGCACCCTATAATACTAGGCTAAGTTTCAATTTCACAAGTAAAGGTTCATAAGTACAGTCATCAGTATCAAGAGCATGTCACTGCTCCATTCTCCTTCACTAGTGACTGCCCCTTTACTCATCGGATTCTTGCTGTCCCATTAGAGAATGTGGCAGAACACCCCAGGATGGGAATTTCATATTTTTCAGTTATTTTGTGAAACTCCACCCATCATGACTATGCACCATGAACATTTGAACTCATTCATATGCCTTAGTTAGTATGCCCCAAGTGAATCTCCTCCCATGTATCCCCCATCACTGACACCTCTCACCAATGATCCTCCCCTGCCACAGTTGTAGCACTGTATGATGATAGGCATGTTTGGTTTTTTAAGTTCACAAATTTTACTATACATTATTGTTTATGGATATTCATGAAAGAATGATAAACAAATAAAAAAGTTAAAAAAGAATGATACACTGATACACACAATAGAATATATCCCAATTGCATTATATTAAGTGAATGAATTTACACTCAATGGTATTATTAAAGGAATTAAGTAAGTAAGCCTTGATGAGAAGAGATGATATGAAAATGTATACTACTCTGCATTGCCTCCAATTTAAGCTGTAGGCAATTCCTTCTTGTGCAACCAGAGTGCTTCATCCATCCATTGCTTGTCCTCAAACTCACATTTTCATCCTTATTTTCTCCCCTCAACTCATGATCAATGTAGCCAGAGGCCCTGCCTCACCACAGCATCGATGTCTACTTGAAAACCTGAGTCCCAAACTGAAGTTCTAATGTTGATTCTACAAACCTGCCTAGTCTAGTATTCATCAGTGCATTGAACAGGGTTGTGAACTCATCTCCTCCATCAGAAAGGTTGTCATCAGTATTAGATCAAATCTCTGCCTTTGTTCTTTTTATGTTTTTTTGAGGTTGGGAATGAACCTGAGACCCCACATGTGGGGAGCCTCATCTCAACCACATCAGCTTCCTTGAGTTGGTCTTCACTTTTGTTTTGCTTTTCCTCCTTCCCTGTTTTTTTCAGAAAGCATCAGAATGGGAACCCTGGATTCTCCCACGTGGGAGGTGGTACTCAACTGCCTGAGCCACATCCATAACCTTCTGCCTTCATTGTTGATCTCTAAATTTATTCCCCAAAATGTTTCCCTGGTGATTTCCTATCCTGTCACTCTCCTTCCTTAATTCTCCAATGGCATCTCAGAATTGGATTTACCAACAAGCCAATGTTTTTTCATTTGGAGAGGTGCTATTACCAATACCACACAATGTGTTGGCTTCAACAACAAGAATTTATTTTTCAAGGTTTTGGGGTTATAATTCCAAAATCAAGACATCAGCAAGGCTGTGCTTTCTCCCAGAGTCAGTATCATTCTGATGATGGCAGTCTATCACATGGCTGTCACTCTCTTCTCTCTGGCTATTCTGACTTCCAGTTTTTACTGATTGGGACCTAATTTCCTCTCTTTATAAAGCCTCCACTCGTGCAGATTAAAATCCATCTTGATTTAATTTTCCCAAACCTTAGTTAATAATAATATCTTTAAAGGTGATATTTACAAGTGGGTTCACACCCACAGATACACAGATTAAGATTTGAATATGTCTTTGCGGGGTACATGATTCCTTCCTCAGCACTAGGACAGCAGAAGGGTTTAGGCCTCTCAAGTTTTAGGGAAGCTGTGAAATCTGGCAGTTACTGGGAATTGCAGCATACTGGGGTGAGGAGAGGAAGCCAAGAGGGAAGTGGGGCATGATTACATGAGTATGTCTGGAAATGGACTAAAGATATCTTAGAAAGGGACCAATAATTTGTTGTGATTTCCTTTTTTTCCCCAAGATGCATATTAACTCTTTTGAATGCTGTTGGTGTGATTTTATATTTCTTTTGTATAACAGTGCTTCCACAGACCCTTCAGTGTACCTAGTCCTCATAAGGACCCCACAGTCCTATTAGACCTGCCTCATGGCTCCATCTTTAACCTCATTTCTAAGTCTCTCTATCTTTCTCACCATCACCTCCACCCCATCCTCCAAAGACACACATAAAATGGGCTCACCAACTTCCTGCTGTTTATCAAATGTTTATCAAACACTATAAGTTGTGTCTAGTCTCAGAACCTTTACCTTTCCTGTTACTTCTGCCAAAAACTTCTGTGCCCAGATGTTTTCATGTTTTCTCCCAAGTTACATTCAAATGTTTGTTTAAATCTCACTGTCTTAAAAAAGGACTACTAACAACCTTGCCTAAGATAATTTCCCAGATCATTCTCTATCCTCTCCTACTGCCTTTATTTTATTCATTGTACTTTATATCCCTTATCATTATATTATATATTTGTTGGTTTGTTGTCTTTATTTACAAAGAGAATATAAGCTTTCTGATAATAGAGTCTTTATTTTATGGCTATGAATGCAAAATAGTGGCTAACCCATAATTAGAAATGAATAAATATTTTTGAATGAATGAATGAAGAATGGATCATTCAAAATTAGAAGTTATTTTCCACTCGAAAGCAGTCATCTTATAAGTATACCGCATATCATACCACCAAATAAAAGACTGCTGTACTAAAAGCTAAAGTATAAAATAAACTTTAAGCTCATTTATTAAAAAGTGTAAAAAGTATATAGTTTTAAGGATGTTAAATTTGTGTGAACATATTCTAAGCATACAGGCAATGGAATAAATCATTAAACATAATATTTTAATCAAAACACTTATAAAATTAGAGTGGCATAAAATATCAAAGTTAAGAAAAAGTACACATATATATAGCGTATATTACTTAAAAGTGTTACTATTTGTCACCATTCTAAACATAGATCACATTTTAAATTTATAAGAAAAGGAAACACTCTCAACAGAAAAATATGTAAAAGATAAAAACATTTCACGAAAGTTTTATATATAGATAAACATGAAAGGTCATAATTATAATAGCAATCAAGAAGGACAAAATAAACAATTATGTACTAATAAAATTTTCACAGATGAAAAAGCAAATAAAATTCAAGACTATTATAGATGAAGTTTGATGTAGTAGCTCATTTTGCAAAAGCTTTTGGAAATGCAATTAAATATTGTTTATTAAGATACTTGAAAGTTTTTGTATCCTTCCTCTAAGTTCTCTTTGGGAAAAAATGCATTCAGAAAATTATTTCTTATAAATATTTTTATTTAAGCACATTTTTAAATCCAGAAATTTGATCAAAATGTATATATTTCATATTGCGGGAGGGTTGTAATTAATTTGATATAATATTAAACTCAATGGTGTGTTTCTAGAAGTATAGAAACACTTTAGACATTCCAAACAGAAGGAATTTAATGTGGGAGAGTAGTAACAGAACTGATAAAATGTATGAAAGAAAAAGCTAGAGAACCATAGGAGAGGAGTATAACAACCCAAAGAAAGTAATCACTATTGGAGTCCCATGTATCTTTTTCTGGTGAGCTGATGTGGATGCCATGTCCCCTTGGCCTGCTACTAGAACCCACTCATGCTGAATGCAGTCACCCAGATACCCTGTTTCCCATCATTGCAACTGAAACTGACTTTAGGCTGCTGTAGTCTAGAGTTCCACATGGCCCCATTTGAGAAAAGCTGCATAGGCATTTGCCAAAGTCCATCAAAAGAAGCAGCAAAAGCAGAAGCAATTTGTTTCTTCAACCTTCCCCCCAGTGTCCTCCTAGTGCCTTCCACTCTCAGAGCTTTACAAGAAACTATTTAGCAGAGGACTGAGGAAATGCTGGCTGCAGGCTCAGATGTTGGTGGTACAGTGGAGACTGCAGCAGACCAGGTTGGACCTGACCCAGAAATGATATCTTCAAAAAAAAAATCATGAAAAACCATATTTTCAGATCCTTTTATCTCAGATGGGGAAATGATCAAAATAGTCCTGAAACATACAAATAGAAAAAAGGTGTGTAGATTTTAGCAGCAAGTTCCATGAGGGTATGGAGTTGCTTCTTTCCTGTTCTCTCTTTTATCCCAAGATCCTGGGACATGGCAGACACTTAATGAGTATTTGTGGTTTAAAATAAAAATACCAAAGATTGTTCTTGTCTGGATGATTACATTATAGTGATTTTTTAAATGTTTGTATTCAAATTTGTATTATTAAACTTTTTTTATAAATAGCATATTAACACTTGAAGTGAAAAAAAAACACATTGATTTAAGTGAAAAATAGAACAACATAGACTGTGAGTGATAGAAGAAAGAGAAATTTAGTAACTTAATGAAGAGGGATAGAAGAGAAGATGTGAAGGAGACGACGCAATTCTAGTCTTGACCAGATTCCTGATGAGCTATGTTAAGTTTGAACTTAGAGATTTAAATACTTAGCTGTGAAGGGTGAGAAGAAAATGAACACTAACTCACAAATATTCTTGAAGATTAAATGAGATATATATGCATAAATGTGTATATATATATCTGTGTGTGCATGCATGTATTTGTAAATATTTTGTAAAAGGAAAAATGCAGCACATAAACACAAATTTTTCAGATAAGCTTTTATTGAGAATTGAGATTATTATTGATATTGGTTAAAATTCCAATAACATAGAGTTTAACAGTAAAATAATTAAGATGAAATAACTAAGATGAAAACCAGAAAAGTGAAATGGAAATATTTATTAACTATTTAGCCATATTAATTGCCTTTTGCTTCCAAGTCCTGGAGGGAATTTATCAACTTAAAACTTTTATCTTCTCCCCTATTGAGCAGAGAGAAGGACAGATGATGTCACTTCCCTGCTTCTCCTTACACATTAACGGCGCCAGTCTCCATTTGCTCATCTGGATGAGGCTTAGAGACTCATGTGTGTTATGGACAGTATCTCATTCATTATTCCCTAGTATTTACCTTAGGGAGAAAAGGAAATGTGCTTCCTTCTTTGAATCCCTTTACATAACAATTATTTACTATCATATTAAAAACGGGTTTTTGATTTCCATTTTTTTTTTTTGATAAATGAATACATATTACTTCTATATTTTTGGATGATGTGGTGATTCTACCAAGACTAAAATTTTGCAGAGATGGAGTATTGATTCTATTTCAAGGGTAGTTTTCTCTGATGTTTACATAGGAAATAATTGTCTGGATAGTATATATCTTTACCTGACAGAACTGAAAATAGAAGTCTTAAGGTGTAAACTGAAAACATCAGAGGTAAGACTGTGTCCCTCAAAGAAATGAATCAGTGTTACAGGCTCTGTGCCTCAAACCTGGACTGAAATGGAATTCCTACCTGTGACCAGACACCCTGAGAACTTGAATTTACCAATCTTCAATATAAGAATATAGAGTAAGATTAAATGCTTCATAGAATTTTGGGTATAATAAATGTGGTAAAAAAAATTAGAAAAAAAAATTAAAGCCTTGATATTACTGTATTATTAAAGCACTATTGATGATCTCTAGTTAAGCACCTGTTAAGCTGTTGACATTAAACTCAAGCAACTGGATTAGGAAGAAAGTTATTAGGGAGGCTCTGTCTGGTGTCCTCAGGTGACTATTCAATAGGCTTGATGACAGTGACCTCAAACCAAATGTTGCAGAGATTTCCCAGCACCCACCCACCTGCTTTCCTTGGGGGAGATCTTCCTTCTAACCCACTTCACCATTCATTCTGCAAACAGCTTTGAGATCTTTAAAAAAATCAATCACTGCCGCTGTCCTGCTTCATTTTAAATATAGATATAGACTAGATAAGCTAGTATATTTTGCAGTTTATCAGACTCTTGAGATTCCGTACAGAGTTCAGTTTCCATCTGCAAAATAAGGTGATATTTGATAGAAGGATTTTATTCTGTTTATGCATTATGTTACAAACAATGTGGATACATGTACCACAGTATCAAATTCATTTGAAATGTTCCTAGTGCATCAGCACCCCAGAACATGGGACTGTTAATGAGTTATCAAAATTAATCTTACAATTATTACAAAAGTATTATGTAAAATGTATTTCCCCTAAAATTCATCCTGAAATATCCTTGCATCCTCACCACTTCTCAGAAAGGGGAGCTGCTACTTCCTTTCTGTTTTTAAGGACTTTTAAAGTTCAAAATTTAATATTTGGGAAATCATAAAATTGCACAGATGTAATTTACTTAGAAAATGTAGAAGAATCTATTACTGATTCTCTTCCAAAAGGTCAAATGTTTTGGATCTATTGCTTTTTCTCATTTGCTTTGTAGTCTATTTCTATTCTACTTTAAAACATATGTGTGTGTGTGTGTGTGTGTGTGTGTGTGTATTTTCTCTAAATAAATCGGCTGTGTCTTCCTTGAATGTAGTGAGGTTTACATTTGCCTTTGAATCATCTCCTGGGTTTGACACAGTGACAGAAGATTGTAAGCAGCAAGAGAGAGCAGGAAAGCAATGAAATGGAGTGAGAGATATCTCAGTGCTGTTCACTTTCCTTCTATGAATCCCAGTTTCCAGGAAAAATTAATTGTGGTGAGTAATGAAGCAAAACAACTAAAACCTTGTAGGTAAATCTCAGTGATTCTCTAAATATTAGTTCCCTAGCCCCTGAGATTTAGAGCAATGGTGGGAGTTTATAGAGGTGACTTTCACCTTAGAGAAGAGAGAGGAATGAGAGGGAATCCTCCATTAATCATAATCAATGATTAGAAACTTTTTTTAAAAAATGAATGTATTTGCTGTAACTATAGAAATGACCAAATGCAAATTCTTAAATCTATGTATGAGATATTAAATTGGACAACTGAAATAATGGATCTTTTATCAATATTAAAATAATTATTTTACTTTTTAATCTTTTACAATAATAGTGAGAGTCAACAGATATAGGTTCTGCACAGTAATATGCTTAGATATTAATTCTATAAACTAACAGGGTATGTGCTTACCTATCTATGGCTGATAATTTATTGAATGTGTTCATTATTTTGCCTCTCCAGTTTCACCACACATTAAGGTCAAGCATTGTTCTTATTCCCTTTTCATGAAAGAAGACAGAGGGAGGGAGGATTGAGTAACTAGCTGAGGGCACAGTGCAGGTAGAAGGGAGGCTGGATCCATGTCTAAGTTAGGCTGCAGAGTCTGAACTCCTCATCCTCTATTCTCAGGTTCTTTGAGGATCAGTGAAATCATGAGGATGTCACCATGCCTATGGTGCTGCCTACCTCCTTCCATGCAATCATAGAGCCTCATGGGGAAGGCAGATAATATCAGCAGTAGAGTCAAACATTGGGTAAGCCTTTGCCCAAATAAGTTTTCAGTTATTTTTTGAATGCTTGATATATGAGATACACTTCAAGTGTTTGTAAGATCCCAGTTGCATTCTTAAACCAGAGAATAATCAAAACTCTAGATATAGGAGAAATAGGAGAGTGATCTTTCTGTTTTCCAGTCACTTATTCCTTGTGTTTGCATAGAGCCATTATTCTACAAACTTCCAGTACATGCTAATATATAATATAATCGGGAAACCTCATCTCCCTGAACTGAGGCAATAATGTGTGTTACCAATCCTTTCAACCCAGAGTTGGGAATTCACTCATTTTAATAAATTTGTTAAATAGGAGGTAATTTATAAGCCTAATATAAACATGCTCATGAGAATTTTACTTATGAGCATAACTGGGTAAAAACTCACATATGAGCTCAAAAACACACAATCACTATACATATATGTTAGATAGTCATATTCCCATTAGTGATCCAAGTAAGGCCAATGCTTTCCTTATTACCCATAGGTGAAACCTTGATACATCATGGAAAATACCATGTGGCTCACCAACCACACAGAAAGTTCTGCTTTTATCCTCTTGGGACTCTTCAGTCAATCCAAACATCCAGCTCTCCTTTGTGTGGTCATTTTTGTGATATTCTTGATGGCATTGTCTGGAAATGCCATCCTGATTCTTCTCATACAATCTGAACTCCACCTCCACACACCCATGTACTTTTTCATCAGCCAATTGTCTCTCACAGATGTGATGAGACACTGTGCCCAAGATGCTCATGGACCAGGTCGTGGGTGTGAGTAAGATCTCAGTTCCAGAATGTGGGATCCAAATTCTGGGTTCCAAATGGGTGTGAATAAGATCTCAGTTCCAGAATGTGGGATCCAAATTCTCCTCTATGTGACACTATGAGGATCAGAATTTTTCCTTCTTGGTGTCATGGCCTATGACCAGTACATGGCCATCTGTCATCCACTAAGTTACCCAGTCCTCATGAGCCCCAAGGTCTGTGTCCTTCTGGTATCTAGCTGTTGGTTCTTGGGCTTGGTAGATGGCTTCCTGCTCACACCCATTACCATGTCCTTCCCCTTCTGCTGATCTTGGGAGATCCATGACTTCTTCTGTGAGGTCCCTGTCATAACGAAGCTCTCCTGCTCTAACACCTCACTTGTGTACCTGTGCTGTGTCCTCATGCTCCTTATCCCTATGACAGTCATTTTAAGCTCTTACTTCTTCATCCTGTTCACCATCCATAGGATGAACTCAGCAGAGGGCCAGAAGAAGGCTTTTGCCACCTGTTCCTCCTATATGACTGTGGTCATCCTGTTCTATGGAGCTGCCATCTACACCTACATGCTCCACAGCTCTTACCACACACCAGAGAAGAACATGGTGGTATCTTTCTTTTACACCACACTCACACCTGTACTAAACCTTTAGTCTACAGTCTTAGGAATAAGGATGTCACAGGAGCTCTGAAGAAAATGTTGAGTTAGGGACCAGTCTCTCAAAAAACTATAAAGTAATAAATTTATATCATACCCATTTCTTTTCTTCCTCTCTACAGGTAAGATTTTTAGAATCTTATGTCAATGCTATACCTCAGACCCCCATGCCATGGTGTGCCATCTCATTGTCATACTTTTTTAAAGAGTGTTTCCCTGTAAAGGAAACTTTTCATTTTTACACTTCTATTCCATTCAAAATATATTATACAGTCATATTTTATTGGTATTGCATTCACTGAAGTTGGTAACTGCTCTATGATTCTGTAAGAAAAACATTATGAAAATATTTAGAGGTAAGGTTCTTGAAGTATGCAACTGACATTCATAAGAGAAAGGGAGAAGGAGAAGAGGGAAACAAAAGAGATACAATATTAATTAATATTAACAATAGATCAGTTAGATGAATGGGTATATTGTATTTCTTGTACAATTCTTATTAATTCTACTTCTTTGAAATATAACATTTTCCAAATGAATAATTAAAATATCATCCACCCCCCTTTTGAGTTCATACTTTTTGTTTGGTGGCAGTGTAATTAACTTAAGGGCTTAGGAATCATGGTCAGTTCAACATTCCTATTCATTTCTGAGAAAATCCAGTCATCTGCACACCTTTATGGAATGCTTCCATGTTCCACGTGGTCCAGTCCTGAAGGCATACAGTGGTTGTTAATATTCTGAAACTATTAGTATCATGTGTAGATTTAAGACCATGACTACATTGGTGAATTTGGGAAAATATTTACCAGTGTGGAAGGATGATTTAGGGAAGGTTCCATACCCATGAGATGACATTTGAACTAGCTTTAAAGTTGTGATTTATTAGTAAAATATGGAGGCGCAGTTCATGAAATATTCATTCTCTCATTTATTTAGCAAACATTTCTTATGATATAATCCAAAATCATAGCTAAATGAGATTAAAATTTGAATAATTCAAGTTATTGTCCCCAAGAAATTTGAACTGTAGATATAGGTACAATAAATAACCCATGAAGAAAACTGGGTCATATTCCCTAAGATGGATATGTCATCAATTTTAGGATAGGTTATTAATAAACTTAAATTGTCTTATGGATTGAATTGTGTCCCCCCAAATACATGTTGAAGTCCTGATGCCTAGTACCAGAGGGTTACTTTATTGTTAAATAGGTCATAACAGACGGAATTAAGCAAGTTGAAATCAGTGCAGCGTAGAGTAGGGTGGGACCCTAATACAGTATGACTGGTGTCCTAATAAGAAGAAATTTGGACACAGACAAGCACAGGGAGGAGAAGGTCATGTGAAGATGTAGATAGAAAAAGAGAAGACAGTCATGTGAATACATAGGCAGAGATTAAGTTATATCATAAGTCAAGGAAGTCTGATGATTGCCAGCCATTGCCAGAAGTGTGGAGAGTCATAGAACTATCTTTTCCATGTAACTTGATTTTGTATTCCTAGCCTCTAAAATTATGGGACAATAAATTTATCTTGCTTTAAGCCAAACAATGTGTAGTGCTTCATTATAGCAGTTCTATGAAAATAAAAAAATAGTACTATTGTTGATTTTGATGACTAGCAAAATCTTTGTTCAAACCTGTGATTATTTTATAGGATGAATTTCAAGAAGAGATTCATTGGTTCAAATGATCAAAGTTTTACTTTATTTAATTTTAATGTAGACAGCTAGTTTGAGTATTATAAAAAGTTGGACCAATTGAGCCCCTCCCATCAGTGAAGAAAGATGACATATTTCTCATATCCCCATTATACTGGACAGCCTCTGTCCTCCTCCAATTGCCTGTCTGTCCTTCCATTTCTGTTCTGAGACTTGGAGAAGGGGTACTTGTCCTTCTGCCTTCTGGATTGATTGACCAATAAGAGACCCGGGTGAGAGACAGGAGGTTTGGAGGAGGCTGATGTGTGGGCGTTTCTTCCCCCAGCTCTGTCCCTTAGGGGCTGATATCCTCTAACTGTGGCCTCAGGGACAATCTTCCCCTGCAACCATGGCATGGATCCTGGAAATGATTGCCCCTTCCCATTGGCTCCTCAGGCCCAAGGCTGGCAATAGTTTTTGATCATTCTCAATTCCTTGATGGAGAATCCTTAATTCCACCCACCCTTAAACCCCTATTAACGATTCTCTTATCTACCTTTATCCTGATGAAATCACCCAAAATAGGGTTACTTTACAAATTATTACCAATGTCATTGATTACATTAGATGTTATGTTTGAGTATATATTTTTCTAACAAAGTTTGATTTAGTATCTTTCCATATAGCACCTCTTCATCTCTGAAATAGGCAATTTACAAAGTTTGGTTATATTTTGACTGGCTAGTTTGTCCTCTACCTGACTTGCTCTTGCTCCTTTCATATTATTAGTGCTAATCCTTTGTTATATACATAGTGTCTTTTCTACAAGTGAGGTTTTGATGTATGCTTATTGTTTTCTGTGTTGTCCACATTGTTTGAGTCAAATACATAAAATATTTTCCTTTTGTTTTGATCAAGAAGGTCTTTCACTTCCTGATATTATAAAAATATTTTTATTAAGAAGATGTTCCCCCTCCTGATATTATTTTTAAAATACCTTCTATCTCATTTTCTATTATTCTTTAATTTTTATATACAGCTCTTTAATCTGCATAGATTTTTCTTTATTTCTTAAAGTAATTCTTATGAGCACTATTACAAATTACCCAGTTATTCAATTCATGAATTTTCATATAACACACATATTCATATCTTTAGAGTAGTTGCTATGCCACATAAGTAATGTAGGATTTCCCAAGAGCCTCAGTGATGAAATTTAGACATGTTTGTGCATCAAACATGGAACAAGTGGTGAAAGAAGTGTCTTTGGTGTTAAGGAAATTCCCCATCCAGAGGTGAATTGTGAAGACTATGACAGTGCTAACCTATTATCCAAAAAGACCAAAGGGCAACTGCCATGCCTCAATGACAACCAAGTTAGGGGCTTGGTCAGACCCCTTGAATGTTAGAGAAGACAGTCCAATGGATACTGGTTTATCTAAGTTTCACTGTGGGCATGCAATATTTCTGTCAAAACTAACATCCATGGACTTACTGAATGTCTTATTCACTACTATGGCATTCCACACAGCATTGTTTCTGATCTATTAACCCATTTCACAGCAAATTATGTGAAGGAATGAGCACATGCCCATGGAATAGTAAGGAAAGGCATTAAAAAGACTTTGGACACTGATGTTCCAGCAAAACTTTTCATTAATCAATGGTGATCCAGTAAACATTCTCAAGCAATGATCAGCTTAAAGGTGTGATCTTTACACCTGTATTTTTGTTTTTTCCTGATGGTTTTAAAGTATGTATTCAAATGGAGAAAAGCATGGAAAAAATGATAAAATAAATCAGGCTTAAGAATTTGTGTCTAGAATGTTTGTTGTTACTGGCATCTGGAATTTACTGGAAGCAAATACATCATAAATTTTAATTACAAAAGCACACAAAAACCTAAAACAAATAAATAAATATAAAAACAGGCTAATAGCCATGGTAACATAAGTAGGCTTGGAGACAGTGGAGCCCACAAAGTGGACCTCTTCTCAAATGTTCCCTTCAAGGATTGATATGCAGAAGGTAGATCCTTTGAGAGGATGGAGACAGGACGCTATAAAGAACAAGGACAAGGAAATTTCTCCTGTAAGGCAGAACGAGGAACCTTTGAGGAGTCTACCCCATCCCTATTTACTCTTGCATTTCAGGGTGGCACACTCACTAAGGATGATGTCTGTTCTGTGACTACTTTTCTTCTTTATGAATGAGAGCAGCTCTTGGAATCATCATGGAAGTTTGAGTAGTTAATTAGAAAAGAAGAGATAACTTAGAAGGCAATGTGATATTCAAGTCCCGAGTACAAGAAAGAGGTTAGGGATGGAGGTTCCTATTTCATAATTTTTAGCATGTGCATGACAATTAAAGCCATGAAACAGCATTAAGTCTCCCATGAAATGAGAACATTTGAAGAGGAGATGCCAAAGGAAAGAGCACTGGGCACTGCAAAGGTAGGAGGTCGACAAAATGTAGATTTTCCAGCCAAGAAGGCCAAATAGAAAAGCTTCTGATGAGGAAGGAGAAAACAGAAAGTGGTATCCCAAAATAAAGTGAAGGTAGTGCTCTAAATAAAAGGGAAGGATCTGTGTTTATGTATATATGGCTCAGGGCACACATTATGTGGGAACTTTTTTACTTTATGTAAAGCTTATTATTGCATATTTTAAATTCCCATAACCAGGTCTGTTTTTTGTAAATTTCCACATGATAAGACAGGAAATAGAGGAATTGTTCCAAAGATGTTTCATAGAAAATATTTTACTCTTCTTTTTCCATACCTGTTGTTGAAAACCTCCTTTTGCCACATATCCAATGACAAAGGTGACTATGTAATTTTTTCTCCAAACCATGGAAGTTTTGAGAGTGAAAGGAAGCAATGACATCATGGAACACAATGAAAATAGGTAAAACTGTGATGGTAGTATAAATCTATGATATACAGTCACCCTGCTTGTTACTAAACTGTGGCCATCTACAGACACTTGCTTGACCCATCAGGAAATATGGTGTTTGTATGTAGATGTCCATGTACCTTTGCGGCAGTTCAACTCAAGGCACATTAGCAAGTTCTTTGGCTGATCCCAGTGTTTCTCTGTCCATTAGCTCCAATCTTTGGTGGAGAAAATATTATTATTTTTTGGCAAACATCAAATAAATATTTAGAAATTTTTCTGCTCATTGGGTCTTTGTTTAATAAGGAAATCAGTTTTCTGAAAATTTGTACCTTGTAGTATTAATCATTATTATGAAATAATATATTTGGCATCCACTCTTTGACATTCTCCTAAACTTACATGAAATATCTGATTTAATCCTAGCAATAATTTTATAAAGTAGTTAAATCATTTTCCCACATTTACAGCTGTGGAAAATGAGGTATAGATTTATTATTATTGTAGTTGTGGTTTTGTGTGAACAAAAGAACTTGTAACATTTATATAAATATAGTGGATGCCAGGGATTCAGAAGGGAGGGCAAAGGATGAATACATAGAACACAGGGCATTTTCAGGGCAATGAGATTTTTCTGTTTGATACTGTAATTATGGATACATGATATTTTACATTTTTTCATTTAATATTTAATGAAGTATATAATGCATTCATGAACATTCATAAAAATAAGTGTATAGGAAAAGTTGTGAACTTGCAAAATAAACATGCATAACATCATACAGGGCTTCCATACATCACTCCACTACCAATACATTGCATTGTTGTGAAACATTTGTAACAAATTATGAAAAATCATCATTGAAGTATTACTACTAGTTATAGTCCATATCTTACTTTTGTTGTATGTTTCCCCCAACCCACTCTATTTTCTTTTGTTAATAAAACATGTAATTTACCTAAAGTGTACAATTAACTGCATTTGGTGTAATCATAGATTTGTGCATTCATAACTTCATGACTACAAAAATAAAAAAAAAACAACATAAACAAACCACTATCATACCCAAATGTTGGTACTACTAATTACCAATCCTATATTGTGCTTTCACCATTTCTGTTCATTTCCAAACAATTACAAACAAATTTTTACCCATTCTGCACAGATTAAATCCCAACTTTCCATTCCTTAATCATATTCTATTCCCTGGTGACTTATATTCTAGCTATTAACGCCACGAGTTTGCTCATTATATCTAGTTCATAATAGCAAAATCATACTATTAAGTTCAGAGAGAGGCCAAGGAAGGCAGGCATCTTAGAAATCAGACTGGGAGCCAAGGTCAGTTTTAGCAAAGCCTTTAATAAGAGAGACCTTAGCAGGCAGGCTGAGTCTGAACAGACTGCAGCCCCGCGGGAGGGTGAGAAGGGGGTTTTTATAACTCGTTCTGGGGCTGGACTAAAAAGGGCTAGGTTGTGATGATTTATGCTAGCCTTGTAATTTTAGGATCAGGGTGTGATAACTCATATCGGCTTTGTAGATCCATCTGCATCCTAGGTGTTATCATCCCTCTGACTTGGGTTGTTACTTTCATCTTGACAGGAATACTCAGGGAAGAGTGGAGGCCAGAGCTCTGGTTTCATATCAATAGGAATGTGCATCTGCAGGAAGAGGGACGGAGAGGGAAGGAGGGTGGAGAGTGGAGGCAGGGTGGGAGCTCTGGACCTAACACATACATTTGTCATTTTATGTCTGGCTTGCCTTCACTAAACATAATGTCCTCAGATTCACCCAGGTTGTCATAAGCTTCACGAATTCACTTTTCTTACAGCTGAATAATATTCTATCCTGTGTATATATGACAGTTTGCTTATGCATTTTTCAGTTGAGGGACACCTGGGTTGTTTCTATCTTTTGGCAATTATGAATAATGTCACTATGAATATTGGTGTGCAGATGTCTTTTCATATCACTGCTCTCAATTTTTCTGGGTATATACCTAATAGGGACACATGGTAGATCTATATATAACTTTTATAGGAACCAGTAAGCAGACTTCCACAATGGCTGTACCATTCTACATTCCCACCAACAGTTAAGAAGAGATTCTCTCTCCACATCCTCTCCAACACTTCTAGTTTTCTGCTTATTTTAAGTTTACTTTGCTTTATCTGTGCAACAAAGTTTTTTTAATTGATGCATATTAATAAAGCAAATATCCATCCAAAATGTACAATCAATGGTATTCAGTGTAATCACATAGTTTGTGCATTCATCACTTCATTCATTTTAGCGAATTTTCATTATTCCAATAATAATAATAAATAAACAAACCAAACCCATCACCTCTCAATCTTCCTATGCTTCCCCTGCTACTCTTCTGTTTCCTACTCTTCTGTTTCCTACTCTTTAAAGTATATTTGTATTTATATTTTGTAAAAACTGTCTTATATATGCAATATCACACATATTCGTGTTTTTGGTGAGGATTCACTGTGTTACAAAGTCCCATGTTAAATTTTTTAGCTTTCCTTCTGGTAATATACATGACCTTAGACTTACCATTTCAACCAATGTCATACCCATGTAATAGCTCTGCTAGTTAAAAACACAGTGATATGTTTTCATCATTTCTATTCATTTCCAAAGATTTACAAACAAATTTTTAACCAATTCTGCACACATTAACACTCAGCTTTCCATTCTCTACCCACAATCTATATTCCTTTGACCTATATTCTAATTATTAACCCCATGAGAAAACACAATACATTTAGTTCATAGTTGCACAATCATACACTATTTGTCCTTTTGTGTCTGGCTTCGTTCACTCTACATAATGTCCTCCATATGTTTTTATATGTTTTATGAATTCATTTCTTCTAACCATTGCATAATATTCCATCATGTATATATACCACAATTTGTTTATTTATTCATCAGTTGATGGACACATGGGATGTTTCCAACTTTTGCCAATTCTGAATATTGCCACTATGAACATCGGTGTGCAGATATCCATTCACGTCTCTGCTCTCAGTTCTCCTAGGTATATACCTAGTAATGGTATTGCCAGGTCACATGGCAAGTCTATATTCAACTTCCTTAGGAACTGTCAAACAGTCCTACACAGTGGCTGCCATTCTACATTCCCATCAACAGTGAATAAGCATTCCTATCTCTCCAAATCCATGTCAACAATTACAGTTTTCTGACTTTTTAATAACGGCCAGTCTAATAGGTGTGAAATGATATCACCTTGTAGTTTTCATTTGCCTTTCCCTAATCATTAGTGATATTTTTTCATGTGTTTTGTTGCAATTTGTATTTCTTCTTTGGTCAGTTGTCCTTTCAAGTCTTTTGCTCATTTTTTAATTGGGTACTTTTTATGACTGTTATTCCTTCCTAATCACCGTTTTGGCACTTAAAGTGTGTATTGTCAGTCACCAGTATACCTACTCCTTCTCTTTTTGGTTATTATTTGCATGAAATATCTTTTCCCAGCCTTTCACTTTCAGTCTATTTGCATCCTTGGATCTAATGTGAGTCTCCTGAAGACAGCCTATGGATGGTGCATGTTTTCTTTTTGAATCTGTCAGCCTATGTGTTTTGATTGGAAAGTTTTAACTATTAATGTTGAATGTTATTACTGTAAAGGCATTATTTCAACCATGTTATATTTTGTCTTTCATATGTCATATCATATTTTTGTCCATCATTTTATCCATTTGTTTACCCTTTCTGATGGTAGAGAGTGATAGTCTTCACTTCCACACTCTCCTCCAATTCTTTTTCTTTTTTCTTTTCTGACTGCAGAACTCCCTTTAATGTTTTCACTGGAGCTGGATTCTTGTTTAAGAACTCTTTTAGTTTCTGTTTATCTGTGAATATTTTAAACTCACCATCATATTTGAAGGAAAGTTTTGCTGGATAAAGAATTCTTGGTTGGCAACTTTTCTCTTTCTGTACCTTAAGTACATCATACCAGAACCTTCTTGACTCATGATTTCTGAAGGGAAATATGCATTAATTCTTATTGGACATTCGTTTCATTGATGTTTTGCTTCTCCATTGCTAGTTTCAGAATGTTTTCTTTATTTTTGGCATTTGGCATTCTGAATATTATGTGTCTTGTGGTAGTTCTATTTGGATTTATTCTAATTGGAGTGCAATGTGCTTCCTGGAGATGTGTATTCTTGTCTTTCATGAGAGTTGAGAAATTTTTGACCATTAATTCCTCAAATACTCCTTCTGTCTTTTGTTCCTTTCTCTTCTCCTTCTGGAACTCCCATAATACATTTGTTCCTGTGTTTCATGCTATCATTCAACTCCTTGAGCCCCTGCTCAATTTTTTTTCCCATTTTTTCTCTGTTCTTCTCTCTGTAATTTCAGCTGCTCTGTCCTCTGTATTGTTGATTCTTTCTTCCATGATTTCAAATCTGCTCTTGTATGCCTCTATTGTATTTTTTATCTCACTTATTGAGTCTTTCATTCCCATCAGCTCCATTTTTTTGCTATCCAAGGATTCCAATTATTCTTTGTGCTCACCCAGTGTCTTCATAATTTTTTTTTTTTCTTTAGCCATGCTGTCCTTAACTTTAAGATTTGATTTAGGAGATTTGTATGAACATCTTTGATTAGTTGTTTCAAATCCTGCATCTTGTGTGGAACTTTAAGGTGTTCCTTTGCTTGAGTCATATCTTTAAATTTTAGTATGGCTTATAATTTTTAGCTGCTGTCTAAGCATCTGATTCTGATGCTGAGTGTACTCTGATGTTCAGTTTCTCTCTCTTGTCTAGGGATTTATAGTTAAGTAGCTATGTGCTACCACTGTTCTTTGACTCTTGATTCAACTTGTTCTAGATGCTTAGGATTGTCCCTGTTTAACTGTCCAAACCAGGGCTAAAGACCCTGTAAATCCAGCACAGGCCAGTTGGCAAGGGGGCAGTAAAATCATCTGATTGCTTTTTTATTATTTATTTATTTATTTATTTATTTATTTATTTATTTATTTATTTATATTTCCCTTTTATCTGCACTCTCCTGGTTTGCCAGAAGGTCACACTGTTTGGCAGACCACTCAGCTCACTCTTCTGGTGCTAAGGGAGAATGCATTCAGTGTAAATCTGTGGGCTGGCCAAGCCTCACAAATACACTTTCTCAAAAGCTGTTCTCTTCCCTTGCCCAGCTGCACCCTCCCTTGCTCTACCTCCCCAGCAACCAGCCCAGGGAAGTAATGAGGGTATTTGGAAAATCAAATTATCTCTAGCTCCTTGCCAGCTCTCAGTGCAAACAATGTCACATCCTCACCTGTCCTGAATGTCTGTGACACCTCCTATGCAGCAGACAAAGTTTGCTGCCAAAATCTGAATTTCCTGTAGGCTGTGTACTTCTCTCTTCCCTTTCTTGGGGTAAGAGGACCCCTGAAACCCCCTCAGTGTGCAGCCATTTAAGTCCACAGCTACTGCAGTCTGCAGACTACTATTTCCTCTGAAAGTGAGGGGATGAGCACAAGAGGATTCTGTAGCTTTACTCACCAGCCAGCTGAGACTCCTTTCCTTTGCCTCTCTCACTTCTACATGGTGTCTCACCCTCTCATGTCCTCAGTCCCAGATCAACCCTCCAGACAGTTTCTGCCTGTCCTCTAGCTCTTTTTCTTGGAAGGAAGTGATCCCTCTGCCTCTCTAATCCTCCTTCTTCTTGGAAGTCTGATTATGAAATTTCAATTTTGTCAAAGCCTATAAAACTGTAGGCTCAATATTTCAAAAAATAATGAGCAGTGCTTTAATATTGGTTCATTAATTGTAACAAATGTATCAAACTAATGTAAGATGTTAATAATAGGGGTGTGTGGGAGAGATTATATGGAAATTCTCTACACTTTCGGTGAATTTTTTCTGTAAATCTAAAACTTCTTTAAAAATAAAGTTTATTATTTTAAAAATGTGGCACAGAATTTAAGCAAGTCATGATGACTACTTACAAAGTGTTAAATCAGAAAATCAAAGTTAAGAAGTTGAACCTAGCACTTGTAATTTTAACAACCACATCATGCTTCTTTGCTTCCCCTCTCAATTATTGGTTGTTTGATTTTCCATACCTCCATAACATAGGGGCTGGAGGAAATAATATTTCCTTTTCAAGGAAAGCCAATCATTTTGAATCTCACATACCACTCCCTAATTTTCCTGGTTATAGTCATTTATCACCCACCGAGTCATTACTCTTTGTTCACTAGAGCTCCACTTTTCTGGTTTATGCTCACTTTTTGAGAACTTTGCTATCCATATAAATGTTCTCTCCAAAACCCTAGCCTCTAAAGTCATGATCTCTTCCTCTTCAATGAAAATATATTTCTTCCTATCACCCTTATATCATACTCTACCTCAAACACTCTTTAATTCACATAGGCAAATCCTAGATCTTGTCACTTCTAGTAACTGTAATCAATAAATAATCCTTAATGCTCCAAATCCCACAATTATTGACCTTCCAAAAGAATACCAATCAATTAATCCTGTCAACTTTTACTGTTATTTACTTATCTCATGTCACTATGTCTCTCCATAACCAGCTTAAAATGATTGGTTAAAAAGTATTATCACTTTCATGTATATTTTGTCTACTTTTTTCACCCTGTTTCAGTTCATCATACTCACCTGGCATATATTAGTCAGCCAAAGAGGTGCTAATGCAATGTACCAGAAATATGTTGGTTCCAATAAAAGGTATTTATTTGGTGTAAAAGCTTGCAGTTACAAGGCCCTAAGGAGTCCAACTCAAAGTTGGTTTCTCACCAAAGTCTGTTGCCATGTGTTGAAGTAAGATGGCAGACAGTTTCTGTCTCTCCTTTCTTCTTCTTCTTAAGGTTCCATGGGCCCAGCTTCTTTTAATCTCAGCTGTAGGCTGACATAGGGCTTGTCTCTCTTCCTGGGGCTGCAGGATCAAAGTTCTCTCCTCTGGCATCTATGGAGCTTTCTTTTTTCCTGTTTATCTTCTTCTGTATGTCTTCTTGAGTGAGTGTCTGTTTATATAGCCCACCAAGGGGGCATGGACTCAACCCTTAGTCACACCCTACTGACATGGCTAAATCAAAGCCCTAATCTTAATATAATTTAATCAAAGATATCTCAGCTGAATCTAATACAATCAAAGGGTATCACACCCAGAAAAACAGACCAGTTTACACACATAATCCATATCTTTTTTGAAATTCATAAATAGTATCAAACTGTTACACTGTGAAACTACAAACTTGTTTGTTCCAGTTCTCAATCTACTCTTCATTTGCATCCACAGAGTTGAACATGGCTGTAGTAAAACCTATATTCATATTTACTGTTTTACTTTAAAATTTTCATCACTCTTCTGAAGCAGGTCTTAAATGTTTCTTAGAAATCATGTGTATCAGGTTTCCATCACCTTCTGAGTCTGTATATTCTCACTTCTTTTCCGTATAAAGTATAAAGCATCTGTGCTTCTAGTGAAGGCAAGATCCTGTACTTTTGCCATAATTCCCATTTCCTCTCACATAGTGAAGGACAATTTCCCCAGCATTTCTTTCCTATTCTAAATCAGCTATGTTTTTCCCCCAGTAATGTTCTCAATTGTATAAAAACTTTGTTTAAAAAAAAGTAAAACTTTCTCTTGATCCCACTTCCTCCTTCAAATAAAAGCCCATTCCCCTCCTCTCCCTTATAAAAAAAACTCTTTAAAATTGTTGTTTGCATGTGTATCATCAATTTTCCTTTTTCTATTCTTTTTTGACATGCTTTAATCAAGCCTTTCTCTCCAAGACTTTACAAGTACATCTCATCAAAATTGCCATGAGCTCCATTTTGCAAAGTCATTATGGAAGATCTATTGGTTGACATGTTTGCACAGTCCCTTCTTCTTGAAGCACTCCTCCTGTTTTCCAGAACAACACACAATCTTGATTTTTTCCTGTAATTAAAGCAGCTTCATCACATGTTTCAGTGCTGGTTCTTCTTTATTTCCCTGAACAGCATTTTTTTCTGAGTATTCTAGAGCTAATTCTTCAATACCCTTATTTTTCTACGTACTTTCATTGTTCAATGGATCACCATCAGTGTTAAAGTTTCAAAGTCTATTTATGAGTTGACATCAACCAAATTTTCATCTCCAATTTAGGCCTCTTCCTTCATCTCCAGAATTGCATAAACAGTGTTACTCACATCTCCATTTGCTTTCCACATTCAAAACTGAATTCCTGATTTTTCACCAACACTACAATCCTGCACTTTTCCATCTCAGTTATGGCAATTCCCCTCTTTAGGCACTCCGGCCAAGAGCAATGCAGTCAACATAGACCTTCTTCTTTCTCTCTTATACACTAATCCATTCTATTCATTTATTCTATTTGATATATCCTAAAAATATACTCAGAAATGACCATTCTCTTCAAGTGTTCACTTTGACTGCCATGGTTCCTGCTACTGCTATCTCATAGAGATTATGCCACAGCCTCCTACTAGCTTCCTGTTTCTTCCCTTGACTACTTATAAGTCTATTCTCAAGAAATTAGCCATGATGATTAAAGCATAAGTCAGTTCATATCATTTTTATTTTTATAACTCTCCAAAGATTGCCATGTCATTCATAATGAAAGCTGAAGACACTTCTTTGAGCCTTTAACCTTATGTCCTGTTACTTTTCCAACTATCCTTCTGTTCCAGCCACTTTTCTACCTCATGATTACTTGAATGCATCAGGCACTAGTTGTTTCCTTTGCCTGGAATACTTTTCCCTGTGGATATCTGCATGGCTCACTTCCTCACTTCTTTTAGAATTTTTAAAAAGTATTCCTTCTAAGTGAGATATTTCAGATCCTCTCAGTACTTCATATTTCCTTACCTTCCTTGTTCTCCTTAGTCCTTAAACTATATAAAGTGTATCTATTTTGCTTACATATAGGTGTTCAATAAATATTTTGAACTGTTATATCTTCCCATTACTTCAATTCAGTTTGGATAAAGGTTAACAAACTTTATTCACCAACTGAATTATTTTAAAAATTATTCCAGGAACTTTATATGGACAATAAAATTTCCCAGTACTTGCATGCCTGAGGATATTTTCCTTTTGACCAAATGCAAGACCATGTAATAATCTACGTAAAGAATTCTTGAATTATGTGGACTGGTCTTTTTTTTTTTTTTTTTAATTCCAGGAGATGTGAGAAAGAGAACCAAGTGTGGGGAACATGCTTTCTCAGAATACATTTTATTTCCATGTTATTTGAAAATATAAGAGTTTGTGGGATTATTGCACCCAAGTTTCTAGTTGCCTTATTTGTCAAACCAACTTAGTTCTCAAACGTCCTGTCTAAAAGACCTATGCTGGACAAATTGTGGCTGAGAAGGAATCCCAGGTTTGTTGTTTATATGCTGGCCCCATTGTGTTTCCCAAGGTTGTTTTGATGTTATTGGAAAATTGTCCTAAGACACATCTCTACACTACCTGCTGCTCATCAAGGTAACAAGTGAATATGGTTTTTCCAGGAGTAAGCTCTTCTTGTTTTACATTGGCATTTTTCCTTTCTAAGTGAATTTTCATGAGGTGACACTTGCATCACTTTATCTAGTACCAGTTTCATTATATGTTGGAGAAGTTCCTTGAAATTCCTGGGGATTCCCAATAAAAGATGAAGCAAGTTTTCATCAGCTTAATTTCTGGCCATGTGTTCAAGAGAATTTGAAAATTATTCCTCTAAAATGGATTTTCACATCAGTTAGCTTGACAACAAGTCTGACAACAGAATGTGCTTATTTTCTTAACAAATTGATGAGTGCTTTCATTGAATTTATTGATGATACAAGTTGCCTTTGTGCCATTTTGGAACAATGTTTGTAATCTGATGAATGATGTTTATTTGGAAATTGCTTTATGTAAGAGGTCTTAAAATTGACTCCTTGGTACCATTTGATATTGAGGATATTAAAGCAAATGTTTACAACTTTTCTGCCCTCAAGTAACAAGTGTAAGGTAGAAATAGGAAAGGGTTAAATAAAGGAATCATTGAATTGTGAAAGATCAGTTAATGTACAGACTACCTAATATATGTCAGATTGTGATAATGGCTGTGTAAGGAAAGATTATTTAAAGATTGACTCTGCTGCCCAATAGTTCACAGTGTAGCTGGGAAGGCAGAAACAGACAGTGAGAAAAACTCAGGCAGCCTGCGGCAAGTTGTAGAAAGCAAGTTCAAGACATTTTGTGGGGCAATGAGAGAATGGTGTTCTTGGTGTCCGAAGTTAGTAAAGTCTCACAGAGAGACTTTAGATGTCTTTATTAAACTCTGAAGCCTGATGCGGTTCTAGTCTAACTTATTTGAAAAAGCATAAATGTAAATTTCATAGTACAGGGAAGTGCAGGTGTAGCTCAGTGGTTGATTACCTGTTTTCCATGTATGAGGTCCTGGGTTCAATACCCAGCACTTCCTAAAAATTTTTTTTTAATTAAAAAATTTTAAAAAAAAACATACAACAAGGTTAATAAAATATATTTTCCTGCTTCATTAATGATCCATATTTAACTCAACAGAGCCTCAGGACTGACTAAACTAGAGCTTGATTTCTGTCCTTGGTTTCTCTCTTTCCTTTCTTAACCCAAAAATTGTTGAGTTAGTAATGGCTATTATGATTTCTCTATACATGTATATATATTTAAATTAAACTTAAATTTCTGTTTTTCTATACTTTGCATATATGTTTCATTTTATATAGTGTTCTATACCATGCCTTTGAATAAAAATATATATTATGAAGATATTTATCTATAGAACTATACTTACATCATCATTATTATGGATATAATGTAAATTCGTAAATATTTGAGTCAACCTGGCATAATTGATGATTTAGTTTGTTTCCAGATTTTTTGAATTATCAAGAGCAATGTTTCACTTAATATATTGACCTATACTCACATCTGCATGCTATTATCTAATTCTTTCCTCAGAATAAATTCATTAAAATTTCTGGCTCAAACTTAGATACATTTTAAATAGTTTTGATGAACACTGCCAAACACTTTCAGACTAAAAAAAAATTTTGCACACACTACTAATATATGAGAATGCTTACCTCCTCACACTGAAAATTCAAAATGTTAAGGTCATCCTTTAAAAATAGTTTTCTGATTACAAAATTAATAAATTTGTTATTGAAGAGATTCCAACACTAACTCAAAATTATCTTCTAGGTATATATTTATTTCTTGTACCTAAGCCTTTGAGCCACTTTATCTAAAGATTGTGAGGTTTTTTTTAAAAAAAGTTTAATTCTTTACCTCTAATTTGCATTTTTTTCATCACATAGTATAAAACCCATATTTCCCACATACTTGAAATCTCACCTTTAATTTGAGCAACATTCACATATATCATATGATGTTCTGTTTTGGGGGGAAAGAACATTTATTTCTAGACCCTTATTTCTTTCCTGTTGATAAGCTGTCAATTCTTAACAGTTTTTTTGCCTGGAAACTAAACACATGCTCATTTTTCAAGATCAAAGTTAGAATAATTTGATTAAGTTTCTCTAGAAAATAATTCTACTAGAATTTTAACTAAAATTGTTTTTTATTTAAAGATTTAGAGATTTGACAAATTTGACAAATTCTAGATTTGACAAATTTAGCACACAGTTTTTCTATCCGGGAATGAAACATGTATGAGTTTGCATCTGAATATTATTACTTTGTTTCCAGCTATGTCATTATGTTTATTGATATTATGAATGGTGTTTTATTTCCCACATAATTGTTATTTTGTTTCTATAAAAAAAAAACATTTATTAGTACCTGTTAACTAATAAACACTTAGTAAATTAAGTAATAAACAACCTTACAAAATATTTTTTCTCATGTTCAGTTAGTGTACCTGAACACAGGTCCTTCATTTATGGAGGGCTTGATGCTGAAGAGACAATGGTGAGGAACAGAGACAAAGGACTTTTCTCCTGGATCTTTTGTCTATATTGGGAGAACTGATTAATAATCATGCTAAAATTGTTTAAAATTGTGGAGTTGTAATGAAGACATTTGATGTTGTCAATGATACTAGGGAGGGTCCCTGTGGGAAGTATATGTAAGCTGAGATCTGGGGTAGCACTAACTAGGACAAGAGAGAGAAAATCATCTCTGGTTGTTTTCTGGGACACAGTGCCAGGAATTGGCAGAGGCCTGGAGAGCAGAGAGCAGAGAGGAGAGCTGAGAGCTGAGTGTCTGGGCCATGCAGTGCTATGTAAACCATGTTTAAGACTTTTAGTTTAAGCTCATGGGCATTGTGGAGACTTGAAGGGCATTAAGCAGAGAAGAAAGTGGGTTTATAGAAGCAGATCTTCAGATTTATTACTTTTATTTTATCACTTGGATTAATAAGTACTGTTTGTCTATAAACTTTTCATCAAGACTTATAAGAGTGTGGTTTATACTTATGGGGTATGTTGTGTTTTAGAGGCTACACAGGGTAATGAAATGAGTAGGAAATAATTTCTGACTTTGTATTCTCAACAACAATTTAAAAAATAATCTCATCTTTGATTTGCATGAAATGCTTTCTAATCCAGAAATGTTTGGGGTTTATAATTATTAATAATTTTTCCAATTTTTCCCAACTTTGCTGTTCTTATTTAGAATTTTTTAAGAATTTGATTATATATAGCATATTTTATAATAATATATGAATATTACCTATATATATACATAATGAACATATTATATATTTTAAAATCATATTTTTCTTTTGCATCTCTATATTTATTAATACAATGTTGGGCATAACATCTCTTTCTGTAAATAAGTAATATTTTTAAATCTCTTGTCACATTGTTTGTTTTTCTTAATGATGTATTTGTGTCTTGTTTTTCTATCCCCCACCCCTTACTATATTTAGCCTGACCAGAATGTGATTTATTTCATTTTAATTTGAAATAACTCATGAATATCTATTTAATATTTTCTATCTTTCTTACTTAAACTTATCTCATTAGATAATTTTCTAACTTAATTGGCTTGAACTTAAATTATATCACATTTTGAAAAGTGACAATTACATATAATGGATTGACTAAATGAAGGGATGAATCCTACCTTCTGGAACTTCATAAATTCCCATTATAGGTAAATAGAGTATTTTTTATGTGGATTGTTTGCATTACATTTACAGTCCTTCATACATATCTTTGTTGGCAAATTTTGCATGTATTGTAAACACAGGTATCAGCCTTATGAAAGTTTCCCCATCATTTTTTTTTTATTTTAGCCATTTTGTTGTCACTATGGTGAGAGAAGTGTACATTTTAAGGACTAGTTCCTTTAAATATTCAGGAAGTATCAAGTGACCTTCCTTACTCTCCCAAAAATTTTGCTGGAATGTAAAAAAATGCCCCCTTCATTTACCCAAGTTTGTTTTTCAGCCATATGGCCTTTTCTTAAGCTTTATTTTTCAAGATGGTTTAGGTTGCATAAATATTACATCACATCAAAAATATAAGGGATTCCCATATACCTGCCTTTTCCCCCTCCCACACTTTCCACCATTAACATCTTTCATTAGTGTGGTACATTTATTACGATTGATGAACACCTGTTGAAGCATTGCTACTAACCACAGTCCATAGTTTACATTATGGTTTATACTTTGCATCCAGTCATTTTCATATTTTACCCTCAGTTGCTCTAAACATATTTGATTAAAATTAGGAATTGACATGTCTAGGGGGGGAAATTGAGTACATCTGAAGGTGTTTGTTTGCAGCTGTCTTTGCATGGACATCTGCTAGAGCATTTTCCTGCTATTCTGTTTTTTGTTTAATTCTTTTGATAAGGCTTCAATTTTAATAATAGCAATAGATTGAGGAAATAGATGGTAGTCAGTAAGACACAGGTTTTTTGCCCATTCTTTATAGGGGATCCAGTTGAGGTAAGGAAACCTATTTCCATAGTATCACCAAATTATGGATAAATCCAAAAACTCATAAGTTGTCAGTATAAATGTTAACTTTTTTTAAGATGACAGTATACAAACTCTAGTAAGAGTATATAGTTCTGCTTGTGGGGCTGAAGTAATTTGAGGTACATTACCTCATTCAATTAGTTGAAATTGGGTTGTGACTGCATACCCAGCTTGAAATTTTCCATTAATTTTTTGGAAATCATATCTGTCAACAAAGGGAATAAGGTTAGGATTATGCAATGGTATTTCCTGTAAGTCAGGACAGGAAGTCTTAAACTAAGAGGGAATTAGCTCAAAGTTATGAGGATCTCATCCTACAGGTAGAGCATAAGGTAGCAGGTTTAAGGGAATTGTATTTTTTTATAATTAAATTAAAAGGTGAGAGTAAAAGTATTTCATGGAAAGTCAACTAGCTAGAGGAGAGATTTGAGTAAATTTAGAGTTAAGAGACTTTGGAAAGCAAGAAAAGTTTGGAAATATACATCATTTTCTCCTGATGCTTCAACTATATTTGTCACTGTGGCTGCTGCTTTGAAACAGGCAGGCTATGCTCAATCCACAGCAACTATTTGTAAGCTATAATAGGCAAAAGGTTTTCTCCCCAAGTTCTTGTGTTAGTAAGCCAAGAGTCTGTGCTTTCTTTCCTGAATGAGTAAATGGCTTGGAATAATTTGGTAACCCCAAGGCCAGAGGGGATAATAAGGTCATCTTAAGTTGTTTAAAGTCCTGTTTGTGAAGTCATCCCAATTTGTATTGAATTTAGTTAATTTATAAAAAGGTGATGCCTATAAGAAAAAATTTAGGACTTAAAGTTGGCAATAAGCTTCTAACTCAAGGGAATCTATAATTGTCTTTCTGTCATGGGCTTAGGGAGCTCCTGGTGCAGTTTTATGTTTCTCAGTGATAGGTAAATTCCTATAGTATTTAAAACATGACCCATGTAGTGGGCTATCTTTCAAGGAAGCTGTAGTTTTCCTTAGAGACTTTATGTCTCTTTTGAACTAGCTGTTGGGAGTAAATAGATTGAATCACTTAAAGACTTCTCTTTTGTAGAGTAGAACAATAAAGTGTCCACATATTGTAAAAGAGTGGAGCCATTAGAAAACATTAGGGTGCTCATGTCTTAATGTAATTCATGTGGGAAATAAGAAGGTACCCCTGTAAAACCTTGAGGCATAACTGTACCAGTGTATTGCTGATTATTCCACTTGAAAATGGGTGTTGAATATCCAAATCTACTGGAATGCTGAAGAAAGCAGAACACAGATCTGTACACCATTTACAACTGTAAACAATTTAGAATCAGTAGGAACCCTGGACTACAGGATATTAGGGTTTGGAACTACAGGAATGTGAGGGATGAGTAATTTATTAATGGTTCTTAAATCTTGAACAAACCGCCATCTGCGACTATCGTGTTTTCATACAGGTAAAATCAGAGAATTACAAGGATTAACGCAGGGAAAAATTAATTCATCCTTGAGATACTAATTCTTTAACTCTTAGAATTAGACTGGCAGTGGCCTCTGGATTAAGTGGATAATGAAGAAATTTTACTAAGTGTTTGGATGTGTCTATATCTATTTTCATAGTTTGGATACTTTGGAATTTCCCTATGTCAGTATTGGATGTGGGCAATTCTGGTGAAACCGATAGTTCTGTGGTGTCATGTGTAATTTCTCATCCTCAACATATAATAAAGTTTACAAAGAAAATATAAGGCCTGCCTCAATATCTTCAAAAATTCTAAAGAGAGTTACCCTTCTGGAGAAGAGCAAGTTATTCTTCTCATTTTTCACAGCAGATCTCTTCTGAGAAGATTTATGGGGGCAAAGTCATAAAGCAAAGAGAAAAGTTTTCTCAGTAAAAGGGTCTAAAATCATTTGTATTGGTTGGGACAAATATTCCCCTTAGACTTTATTGCTAATCCCCACTCTCTTAATTTGCTTTTGACTTAGAAAGACCTGTTGTCTTAACCTTGTGGGGTTCAGCGTTGAAAGTGTGGCTCCAGAATCTACAAGAACTTTCCATGTTTACCCAAAAATTTTAATTCAGTTTTACCTTGTGCATTCAAATAAATAATGGGGAAGAGTTCACTGAGGTCCCCAGAGTCCCATCAATATTGAGCAGAGTTTCCATTATTCTCTGTATTTTTTTTTCATTTATTTGGAGGCAATTTCTCTTCCAATGATCAGTTTGATGGCAAATTAAGCAACTATTTCTAAGACATTGTTTGGGCTTTTAATTTCTGGACTTAAAACCTTTTTGAATATATCAATTAGCCATCTCAGTTTGGGTCCTTATAATTGTTTTAATTGCAAGGACATAAGTTTGACAGCTTTTCTGTTTTGTATCTATCTCTAAGATTCAAAGTGTCCAGGTGTAGTTATTAGTTCAGCTATATCCATTGCCTCCCAGCCTATTCTTTATCTTTTTATAAGTCCCCCTATTTCAGTAAACAGGGGGACTTATAAATAAAGCCAACATATGAGCTATTTCTTTAAATCCTGAATAATTTAGAAAAAAATGTATCTAATCAAGTTGTAAAATCTACAGATTTAATCTCTTTATTTACAAATTTGAATGATTGCTTATCAGTGTGTACTAGAAGTTAGGAATGGCCTTTAGTAAATCAGCTGCATTTTTTTTAGCTTTTTCATGCCCACGGGCAGATGGTGTCAGGAAGATTTTGCGGTTTCGAATATCTTACCCAGTATCCAGCCAGTCTGTCTTATGCATCCAAGCTCCCCTGGGCAGACTAATATGTAGATTAATTATGTTGGAGAAAAGCGGTACTCACTGGGACACTGAGACTGATGATTGCAGACAGGAAGTTTATTAGGAAGCTCTCCAAACAGAGGGGGTCTGAAGATTACTCTTCAGCCCACTCATGGAAGGAGGTGGATAGCACTTTATACAGTACATCAATAGGTGGGGAAATAGGCCATGGGGAGGGGGTTAGCGACCAAGTACAGCCTGGGGCCAATAACGGGCTGTAAAAGGGAATTCTTCCCATGTATGGCTAAGGGGTAGTGGGCTAGGATGTAGGGTATTCTTGGAATGCAGGATGGGTTGGTGGTGCCAGGGCCTGGAAGGGGTGAAGGTCCTTATCTGCTCCACTCCCACTGTAATATGGATCCTTTGTTCATTCTTGGGGGGAGATGGGCTGCCTCCATGCATGTAGGCTGTGGCTTGCTTAATCAGTCAGAATTGAGTCACAGCCTTATGACCTGTTAATCATTGCAAACCTTGTAAGGGGGAACCCCTAACAAATTGATAAAGATCTAGCAGCCTGGAGTCATAGGATTTTAAATTCCTCATAGAATTTTGAGGATCTTCCTGTGGCTTAGGCAATTCCTTGATTATAGCTAGTAATTCAGCCTTTGGCCATGAGAGAAAGTTATTTGTGGTGGTTCTCTGGTAACCTCAGGGGGTCTAATTTTAAAAGACAACTGTTTAACTTACTCATCTGGAAAGCAGTGTAATTCTGTGTGTTCATGGAGAAAGGATATACAGTTAGAGGTGAATAAAAAGAAGGATCATTTGCATTAGGAAAGATGCATGTTGAGTGCTTACTGGCATTAAGGGTATGGGCCTTTACATTCTCATTCATGTTTTTGATGCAGTCCTTTAATAAAGCTATGTTAGAGTCTTGGAGATTTTTGGACTACTCAGCATTCCAATTGCAATAGACATCCCATTCATTCTGCCTTATTGGGAGCCTGCCTTTTCAAGTGCAACTCTAAGATAAGTAACCTTATTCAGCTGAAAAATTCCCCATCAGGGCATTGTAATTCTAAGTTATCCTCAATGATGGTGTTTCATCTAGTTAAGTAGGTATAACTTCCTGACCCATAATTCTTAAACATAAAAGGTGCTGGGGCGCCTGCCAATGGAGCGCTCCCAGAATATGAGAATCCAATAGCAAATCAGCAGGAAAAGGTCATGGAATCCAACTCAGAAATGCTGTGAAGAAAAACAAAATGTAAAGACTTCAAATAAAGGAAATCCCTGCCAAGAATAATCATCCTGTTAACAACTGGACAGAAACTCAGTAAGAATGGAGAGCTCAAACAGAAAAGGAGTAGAGCTTTGAACCAAGACTTCAAAGACTGAAGAGACAGCAAGAAGGACAGTGAGCACAATGGGTTCCAGTGGGTACCATGCCTATCTATCAAGCTATTCTGAGCCATCAGCAATTTCCTTCAAGTCTCTTGGCAGTCACCAAAATAACTGTAAAAATAAAAATAAAAAAACTTCAGCAAAATTTGGTTAGATCTCACAGAGTTTTTATTGAATCCATTTAAGAATTGGGG
>JAQZBX010020152.1:0-33221 GCA_029593785.1 Cabassous unicinctus
GGGCTAATTGTAATAAAAGAGCATTTATGGACTTCAATCACCAGTGAGTTTACTGCCTGGATGGCTGATTACATCTGCATCAATCAGGGAGATTACATCATCAATGGGTGGTGCTTTTATCCAATCAGTTGAATGACTTAAAAGGGGAAGTGATTTCAACATTCAGAGAGAATTTCCCAGCTCATCGATGGACAGGCAACTTCTCCCAGAAACTCATCAATGACCCTTCGTCAGACTTTCATCAGAGCCACTGGTTTGCAGCCTGCCTGTGGAGCCTGGACATGTGCATCCCCACGGTTGCGTGAGAGACTCTTTTAAAATCTCATATTATTGACAGATATCTCCTGTTGATTCTGTTCCCGAGAAAACCCTGTCTAATACACCCACCCTTCCTAATCTATCCACCTGTCAACCCTGCACCACAAAACCCAATGATATCACTACTCACCTGTCTTATCCTTCAATATGCAACTATACTCTATCACTTTACCATAGATTATGTCCATATGGGTGATGGCTCACAACCTTCTCTTCTTTTTCTCTCTTGTTAACCTATCTTTCAGACAATGGTTCTCAGAGACTGCTCACTTTACTCAATTCAAATCAGTGAGGTCATGTACTGTTCATACTTCAGTGCCTGGCTGGCTTCAATCAACATAAGGTCTTCAAGATTCATCCATGTTATTCCATGTGTTAGCACTTTATTCCTTCTAACAGCTGAATAATATTCCGTTATAAGTATGTACCACATTTTGTTTATCCATTCATCTGTTGATGGGCACCGGGGCTGATTCCAACTTTTGGCAATGGTGAACAATGCCGCTATGAACATTGGTGTGCATATATCTGTCCGTGTCTTTGCTTTCAGTTCTTCTGGGTATATAACCAACAGAGGAATCACTGGGTCATACAGAAGATCTATTGTTATTTTTCTGAGGAATCACCAAACTGTCCTCCACAGTGGCTGGACCATTCCACAATCACGCCAGCAGTGGATGAGGGTTCCTATTCCTCCACATCCTCTCCAACACTTATAATCCGTTTTATTAATAGCTGCCATTCTGATGGGTGTAAGATGGTATCTCATTGTAGTTTTGATTTGCATTTCCCTAGTAGCTACCGATGTTGAGCATTTTTACATGTGCTTTTTAGCCATTTGTATTTCTTCCTTGGAGAACTGTCTTTTCAGGTCACTTGCCCATTTTTTAAATGGGTTGTCTTTTTATTTTCGATGTCTATGATTTTTTTTATATATGCAGGACATTAGGATCCGATCAGATATATGGTTGCCAAATATTTTCTCCCATTAAATAGGCTGCCTTTTTATTTTCTTAATAACAACATTTGAGGTGCAAAAGTTTTTAATTTTGAGGATATCCTATATATCTATTTTTTCATTTACTGCTTGTGCTTTGGGTGTGAAGTTCATGAAACCATTTCCTATTAAAAGGTTCTGGAGATGCTTCCCTATATTATCTTCCAAGGTCTTTATGGTTTTGGCTTTTATATCTAGATCTTTGATTCATCTTGAGTTGATTTTTGTATAAGGTGTGAGATGGCATTACTCTCTAATTCTTTTGGATATGGATATCCAGTTCTCCAAGCACCACTTGTTAAAGAGGCCATTCTCTCACATCAGAGTGGGCTTGGAGGCCTTGTCAAATATCAGATGATTGTATATGCGAGGATCTACATCAGAACTCTCAGTTGGGTTCCATTGGTCAGAAAGCTATCCTTATGCCAATACCATGCAGTTTTGAGCACTGTAGCTTTGTAGTATGTTTTAAAGTCAGGTAATGTGATACCTCCAACTTCATTTTTCTTTTTCAATATGTCTTTGGCAATTCAGGGCCTCTTACCTTTCCAAATATATTTTCTGGTTAGTTTTTCCAGTTCCTTAAAAAATATAGTGTTGATTTTTATTGGGATTGCATTAAATCTGTAGATTAGTTTGGGTAGGATAGACATCTTGATGATGTTTAGTCTTCCTATCCATGGACAGGGAATATTCTTCCATTTATTTAAGTCTTCTTGATTTCCTTTAACAGGGTTGTGTAGTTTTCTGTATATAAGTCTTTTGCATCTTTAGTTAAATTAATTACTAGGTATGTGATTCTTTTAATTACTATTGTAAATGTTATTTTTTTTATTTCTTCCTCAGAATGCTTGTTATTTGTGTACTGAAATGCCACTGATTTTTCAGCATTGATCCTATAGCCTGTGACATTACTCAACTCCTTTATACATTCTAGAAGCTTTGCTGTAGATTTCTCAGGGCTTTCTACATATAGGATCATGTTGTTTGCAAATAATGAAATTTTTATTTCTTCTTTTCCAATTTGAATGCCTTTTATATATTTTTCTTGCCTCAGTGTTCAAGCAAGTACTTCTAAGACATTGTTAAAGAGGAGTGGTGAAAGTGGGCATCCTTGTCTTGTTTCCAATCTCAGAGGGAAGGCTTTTAGGATTTCACCATTGAAGATGATGTTAGCTTTGGGTTTTTCATATATACCCTTTATCATATTCAGAAAGTTTCCTTCTATTCCTATCTTTTGCAGTGTTTATTCAGGAAAGAGTGCTGTATTTTTTCAAATGCTTTTTCTGCATCTATAGATATGGTCATGTGATTTTTTTCTTTCAATCTGTTTATGTGGTGTATTACATTGTTTGATTTTCTTTTATTGAACCATCCTTGCATAACCAGGATGAAACCCACTTTGTCAAGGTTTAAAATTCTTTTGATATGTTGTTTAATGTGATTAGCAAGTATTTTGTTGAGCATTTTAGCATCTGGGTTTATTATACAAATTGGTTTGTAATTTTCCTTTCTTGTGGTATCTTTGTTTGGCTTTGGTATTATGGTAATGTTGGCATCATAGAATGAGGTAGGGAATATTCCTTCTACTTCCATTTTTTGGAAGAGCTTAAGCAGGATTGGTGTTAGCTCTTTCCGGAATGTTTGGTAGAATTCAGCTGTGAAGCCCTCTGGTCCTGGGCCCTTCTTAGTTGGGAGGTTTTTGATGACTGAGTCTATCTCTTTTCTTATAATTTGACTGTTCATCTCATCAATTTCTTCTTTTGTCAATGTAGGCTGTTTGTGAGTATCCAGAAATTTGTCCATTTCCTCTAAATTATTGTTCTTGTTGGATTATAATTTTTCAAAAATCCTCTTATGATACTCTTTATTGCTGTGGTGTCAGTAGCAACATCCTTTTTCTCATTCCTTGTTTTGTGTATTCGCATCTGTTCTCTCTTTTCCTTTGTTAGTCTGGCTAAGGGTTTGTCAATTTTATTGATCTTCTCAAAGAACCAGCTTTTGGTTTTATTTTTTGTAGTGCTTTCTTATTCTCTATTTCATTTGGTTCTGCTCTAATCTTTATTTCTTTCTTTGTTCTTCCTTTAGGTTTAGTTTGTGTTGTTTTTCCAATTCCTCCAAGTGTGCATTTAGATCTTCAATTATAACTCTTTCTTCTTTTTTAATACTTTTATTTATAGCTATGAACTTCAGAGAAATTACTTGGTATAATCTCAATCTTTCTGAATTCATGAGAGTTGTTCTGTGGCCTAGCATGTGGTCTGTCTTGGAGTATGATCCATGTGCACTCGAGAAGAATATAAATCCTGCTGTATTTGGGTGTAGTGTTCTGTATATGTCTATTAGGTCCACGTCCTCAAATGTACTGTTCAGAGTCTGTTTATTTTTTGATTCTCTGTAGAGATGATCTAATGATGATAATGTTGTATTAAAGTCCCCCTCTATAATTATAAAGGCATTTATTTCTCTACTTAGTTTTTCCAGAGATTGCCTCATGCATTTTGAGGCACCCTGATTAGGTGCATAAATGTTTATGATTGTTCTTTCTTCTTGTGAGATTACCCCTTTTATTAATATATAGTGTCGATCTTTATCTCTTACAATAATTTTGCATTTAAAGTCTACTTTGTCTGATATTAGGATAGCTACTCCTGCACTTTTTTGGCTATTGTTTGCTTGTAAAATTGTTTTCCAACCATTCGCTTTCAGCCTCCTTGAATCCCTGGGTTGAAGGTGGGTTTCTTATAGACAGCATATAGATGGATCATATTTCCTTATCCATGCTGCCAACCCATGTCTTTGGTGAATTTAATCCATTAACATTCAGTGTTATTACTCGCAACAAATTTCTTACTTCAGCCTTATTTTCTTTGGGTTAATGTATGTCATATGTTGTTTTTATTTCTCTTTTTGTAATTTTAGCTGTTTTTACACTCTCCTCCAACTCTCTCTCCCTTGTTTTTTCCTTTCAACTTGTAAAACTTCCTTTAGTATTTCTTGAAGTGCAGGTTTCTTATTGGCATTCTCTCTTAATTTCTGTTTATCTGTGAATATTTGGATCTCTCCATCATTTTTGAATGCCAGTTTTGCTGGATAGAGAATTAATGGCTGGAAGTTTTTTCTTTTATTACTATGACTATGTCATACCACTCTCTTCTTGCCTCCATGGTTTCAGATGAGAAATCAGCACTTAATCTTATTGTGCTTCTCTTGTATGTGATGGTTCTCTTTTCCTTGTTGCCTTGAGTATTTTCTCTTTGTCTTGAGCATTTGACATTTTGACAAGTATATGTCTTGGAGTTGGTCTGTTGGGATTTATAATGTTTGGGTTGCGCTGTGCTCTACATCACTAATTTTTTCTTCTGCCTGTTCAAATCAGCTGTTATGTGAATCCAGTGTCTTTTTTGATTCCTTGGATTGTGCCATTGATCACTATCATATCTGTTATCTTTTTATTTATGTTTACAATTTCTTCAGTATGTTCTCCCAGTGTCTTCTTAATATCCTTAATCTCTTCCTTCACTTCATTAAGTTGGTCCATGATATTTGTTTGGAAAGCTTTGATTAGTTGTTCGATGTTCTGCATCTCTTCCTGGTTTTTAGTTTTTTCATAGGACTGGTCCATGTCTTCCTGTTTCTCAGTGTGGTTTGTAATTTTTTGTTGCTCTCTAGTCATCATTTTATCTTGGTGGGTTTATTCAGTTGATTAGCTTCTCTATCTACTCTAGAATTTTATTTAGCTGGTGGTTCTGTGTGTGTGTTACGTTTTCTCTTTGACACTTTTTCTTCTTATTTTATTTCCTTGCTTCTTTCTATGTTCCCTTGATGGCAAAAGATTAGGGCCAGAGGAATACAAAGATGTGATCAAGGAAGACAGATAATAGTAATATTGATAAAAGTTAGAAGAAGGGCCTTATAAGAGAGTAAAATGAATATTTAACTCATGTAGGCAGTTTAGAGCAATTGGGAAAAAAGTGGAGTACCTACAATGGACTGGGAAACCAAATAGAGAAAAATATTTATAATGATTTAGAAGGTTAGAATAATGAGGAGAGAGAGAAAGAGTAAATAAAGGGCTGAAAAGGAAAAGTTAATAATAATAAAAACAGAAGAAAACAGAATAGATAGAATAGAAATTGACACCCTTAAGTTGTGGGCTAATGAAAAAAGGTGGTATGTAAGAACCACAACAGAAATCCGATGACAGAAAGATGAAGGAAGGAAAAGAGATAGCATTGGGAGACAAAATCAATATAAACAGAGAATGGGAAATACCAGATGAAGAAGCACAGCTAAGGAGAGACAAGCTAGCAGCACCTAATTTTAAAAAAGGGGGAGGAGGGAGGAGGAAAGAGGAAAGAAAAGCAAGAGACAACAAATAAACAAAGAAAAACCAAACAAACACACAAGCAAGCAGGCAAACAAAGCTAAGGAAGAATGGTGTTCCTTCTTGGGCCCTTGTGGAACCTCTCAGCCTTTTTGTGTTCATCAATCAATTGCCCTGCAAGGTTCTATCTGCAGGTTTTGATGCAGATTTTAGCTATAGAACTAAGTTTTAGAAAAATTCTTTTTTTATTTTTTAAAATGACATTCTTCTTTTTATTTATTTATTTATTTTTTTGGTAAAATAAGGCAGCCAAAAAAGTCTTCTTCTAGACCACCCCCTTCACTGAGGGGACCCTAAATAGGCTCATGGAAACTAATCAAGCACTTCCCACTTTCTGGCCACCCCAGGGAAGCCGAAGCTCAGATGCTTGTCAGTGCAGAATGATAAAATTGGCTGACTTCACCCCCTCTGGAGCCAAGCCTCAGTATCACTGGGCTGTTGGGTAAATCAGGCTTTCTCAGCAGATTCACCTTCCCCTCAGCCTGGTGCTGCTTCAAGCTTGCTTATCTGCTCCCCAAAGCTATGAGGGAGTTCAGGCAGCCAAATCCACAGAAAGGAAACCCCTCTCCACCCTCCATCAGAACCCTCCTACTCTCAGAGAATGCTCCCTCTCACTGGGTTTCCGGTGGGAGTTGGGACATATCCCTGGCTAGGTAAATCAACCTTCCTCAGCAGATTGGCCACTCCCCTCAACCTGGTGCTTCTTCAAGCCAGCTATTTTGTTCCCCAAAGCTGCAAGCGGTTCCAGGTAGACAAATCTGCAGAAAGGAAACCCCTGTCAACCCTCTGCTAGAACCCTCCCACTCTTGGAGAATGCCTCCTCTTACCCAGTTGCCTGTGGGAGTTGCAACTTAAACCAGACTTTTTCCCTGAAGGTGGGACCCAGCCATCTGTGTCAACCACCACAGGCAGGGGAAAAACTCATGAATCCTTCCCAAGCAATCTACCTCACCATCCAGCTCCCTCCAGATTGATGTCCCCAAGGTTTTCTCTCCATGCACTGCCAGCACACATCCCCCAGGCAGGACCCTGTCCCCAATCAGCCGTCCTCAGAAAGTGAGTCAGCGAGTGCCTTCCTAAACTGATGCCATCTTCCACCAAGCTTCTCTTTCTGCTTTTTATGAAATCCCTGCCCCATTACCCATGACAAAAGGACAGTCTGGCTTTGAAAACTTGATCTATATTTTGTGAAACGTTGATCAATATTTTCTTTCAATCCAGGGCCAATACTATGAATTCAAATTTTTTTTTTTTTAATACAAGTTCTGTGTTATAAACGAGGTTAGAGGAGAGAGCCCTTTCATGTCCCTGGACTTTCTATGTGTGCACTTTCTCTCACCTTTAACATCACTTTCCATCATTTGTTGAAACTCGTACTCATCCATCAAAAGGCATTTCAGATGTTACTGTAGGCACAGACTCATTCTTTAGCCCCTTTCTTACCAAGGGTAATCATTTATTTCTCTGTCCTATTCAATATCTTTCTAGGCACTTTCTTCAATGCATTATTCTTAATAATTATTTCATAGCTCTCTCCCCCAGCACTTCCTTCCCCATGGGCAGGGATGGGATTGTTTTTAATTTTTGTATCACTGGCATCTAGCCCAATGACCAGCATAGGATGGGCCATGATAAATGTTGAACTGAAACACTTCCCAACTAGAGGCAGGACAGAGAAGCAGGAGGGTCAGATTTTGGAGCTGGACTGTTTGAGTGAAATTCTGGTCTGCCTCTTCCTAATTAGGGGACTGGCCTCTTTCTCAAAGCAAAACTCAGCATATAAATGCACTACCTTTCCCCATCCCTGCCTCCCGCATGGGACCTGACTCCTGAGGATGAGCCTCCTTGACACCGAGGGATTATTACCAAGAACCACCTAGTGATGCATTTAGAAAAAGAACTTGACTAAAGGGGGGAATATTAAATACAAATGAGTTTTTATGGCTGAGAGTTTTCAAAGTGAGTCTGGAGGTCATTCCAGAAGTTACACTTATGCACATCTCAGCAGGATCTCATTGACTGCCACAGTAATCAGTGCCCCAGGCAGTGGGGTTTCTGAGGGTGCTAGACACATCTAGACACTATAGGCAGGGCAGAAAATCTCAGGAATTTGGCACCCTGTCAGTGGGCCTTACTTTGGAATATATTCTCCCCTATGTAACAGAGTTAGACTCATTTCTAATTTCCCTACACATGGCTTTTCTGCCCTTTGTATTTGAACCTATAATTGGCACTATACTCATTAAATATATGTCACAGAGACTTACAACTTTGGTCTGTTCACATGTCAGTTGAGCTCTGAATCTCAGCAAGAGATGCAATATATATTTTCCAGTAAATTGAAATTTCCCAGGACAACAAAGGATGATGATGGACAATGCCCATGCCCCCCAAAACAGAGTATTTCCAATAACGGTAAGCAAGACTGTTCCATCCAAATGCCCCATGGGATCAAAGCCCCCTCACAATCAGAAACAGAGTGGGCATCAAAATTCCAAAATCCTCAAGATTGAGGAACGAACAAACATAAGCGGGGAATGCAACTATGGACTAAATTAGACTTATTATTATTTAGCAATGGAAGAACTTGTATCATTGAAATAAAGGCAGTGGTCACCAGAGGTTCTGAGGGGAAGGAGAAGGAAGAATACATGTCACATGGGGCATTTTGGGGACATTGGAATTGTCCTGCATGACATTGCAATGTTGGATACAGGCCATTAAACATTTTGTCAAAACCTATAAAATGTGCAGTGCAATGTGTAAACTATAATGTAAACTATAGACCTTGGTTAGTAGCAATGTTTCAAAATGTGTCGATCAATTGTAACAAATGAACTACACTAATGAAAGATGTATTTTTTAATTATTATTTTCATTTTCAGTAGTTCAGTGCTGCCAGACAGAGCTCTCCTCTCTTCCTTGAGTTGTCCACTGTCTCCCTAACAACTCTTTCCCTATGACATGCAAAAGCATATACATTCACATACACTGTATGTAAGAGCTTACAGTATAAGGCTATTGGGTGAGTGTTTTTTGGGTGATCCTCTGAATAAGGAAATAATGGGTGGGTATGAATGCTGTTTCTTATGGGCTGGTTGAGGAGGTGAGGAGGGGACAGTATCTCTACTCCCCCCTGCAAAATTCATAAACATACCCAAAGGGTATGCAATAGCTGCTTCCCAGATTTACTCCTACATTCACAACTCTGGTTTGTTCCATCCTTTCTTCCCATCAGCATACTTAATGTTGCTTGCAAAAATTTCTTAACACATCAGATTTTAAGCCTTTCCAGATAATTGTCAATTCTCAGATGGTGCTCAGAAAAAAAAAGTTCTTATTTTTTCTTGAATAATACTTAAACTGCCTCAAATTCTTTCAAAATCCTTTTGAGGATACTAAACAGAAAAATGGGTAAATGACTAGTATCTTCATATGTAGACAAGAGGCAATTTATCCTAGTGTTTATATAGTATGTGGGTTTGAATCCCAGCTCTGTCATTTCTAGATGTAAGATACTAGACAAGTTACTTATCTATTTTTGACTCAGTTTCCTCAGCTATAATAAGAAGATAACAAAGGAGCCTACCTCATGGGGTCATAATGAGTATTACATGAGTTAACGTATGGAAAGTGCTTAGAATGGCACCTATTACACAGTGAATGCTCAAAAACTTATCTAATGATAAAAACATGTCTGTAAAATAACCAATTTGTCTCTCCCTTTTCTCTGCTTTATTATAATGGATGTTAATACTGGAAGGTATATTCAAGGTCCATTAATTCATCCCCATCCTCAATTTAATACCTGAAACCAGGAATATTTAGTGACCCCTTATAAGCAGTCATATAGGGAAAATACTCATGTATCTTCATCCTCACTCCATGATTATTTACACTGCATTATGTCTTGAAGCCTTAAGGAAAGGCCCAATTTTTTATTTTGGTACACAAAATACATTCATTACTGTTTCAACATTTCTCACATTATTTATTGAAACTGTAAATACCAGACAATAGTTGAAAATACATTCATCACATCCTTATCAAAGCTGCATCCTTTTCCCATTCTAGACACCTGAAAGGTAGATAGTATTATCATCCACACTGAGAGAATCGAAGCTTGGAAATAGGATGTGACTTTTCCAAAATCACATAATTTAATAATAGAGCCATGATTAGAACTCAGAACACTTGATTCTAATGCCCACAGTCTCATGGAAGTGAGTTTGCCATGAGGATGGAGAATATGACTGTTCTTGCCTAACATCCTTTTTCACTTCTTTTGGTCACAGCTTCACAGGTTTTCATTGGAGAAGCTACCCCTCCCCCACTGCACACATTCTTTATGTGATTGCCAAACAAGGTGTCCTATCATTTCTCCCTATACCATGGAATTATGCCCCAAGCTAGATTAATCTTTCACTCTTTCCCTAGAAGATGATTCTTCATTTAAATAATTCAATATTTCAAACAAATTGTTCTTGTCAGAGGTTCCTTAAACAAGAGCCCAAGAATCTCTGCTTCTTTGATTTCTGAAAGTGCCATGTTCTGAAATTCCTGGATCCTGTCTCTTCCCCTGTTTTCTTACATTTTATTTTCTATTCTCTATCTTATTGATATTTTTTGTCTGGGTTAGCCAGAATCAATATCTTTTTCTTAGAATCAAAAGAAGGGTAACTGATATAAATGGATACTTCCCTTAAACATTGTTTTACTCTACATCTACTGTTTTGTTTATTGATGTAATTCCTACCATTGGTCCCCCCTTATGATAACAGCATTTCCCCTACAGCATTCTCATGTCATTTGCTTCAGCTTGGGCTGGCCATACCCACAGATCCCAGGATTGGGCAATCCTAGCACCAAACTCACGTCGCCTCAGTTATAGATATGTTGAGTGGTGAGAATATGACATCAGCTGATAATATGAGTGATACTCTTAGGTATTTATTGGAATAGTTGAGAAGGAAATACTTTCTTTTCCCCCCTTTTCTGGCTTTAACAGAAAGTTAAGATATGAACTCAGAGATGATGACATTCATCTGGTCACCTTGAAATAAGAGAGTGCCTGAAGGAATGTATTTCATATTAAAGTAGACACAAGAAAAAGGAAGAGACCTAAATGTGATGGCAGTATTTGAGTTGAGGTGTCCAGCTATCCCTAAAGACAGGAACCACTCCTGGACTTTTGAATGATCCTAAGATGTTATTTTGCCTTTCTCTCTATGCATTTCATATCAAGTATGAGTTGAATTTCTGTCACAACCAAAAGAGTTTTATCCAATATAACAATTAAAAGGCTCCTCATTATTTGGCTGTGTTGCTACCAATGCATGGAGGCTTATACATTTTAAGAATAACTGTAATAAAATCAACAGCTCTCATTTATTCATTTATTACTACATGTGTGGTACAGTGATAATTACTTTATATTTGCCATCTCATTTTAATAAATATCATGAACACATGAGGTAGGTAATGTTATTATTTCCATTTTATAGGTAGGGAAATCAAAGGAAAGAATGTTTTTTTGTCCAACATTAATAAAAAAGCTGGGTGTAGGATTCAATCTTATATCTCTGTGAACTCAATGTTTATATCTTCTGTAGATCAATATGGTAGAACGTGAAAAAAGAAAAAAAAGTTTCCAAACTCAGTAGGGTAGATGCTCCAGAGGAAGCACTCAACATATTGCAAGAACTCTGCTATACGGGGACACCAACTTATGCTAGAGAAAACTGATTGTCCTTTTCTAAATGCCTTAACTATGAGCTTCTGAAAATTACTCATAGATTCAAATGAGTGGTAAAATTGCCAATGGCCAAAGGTAATCCAAAAAGAAATGTTATCTAGTATAGAAAATTATTAATATATGATATTACAGTAAGACTTCCATAGTTAAACAGACTGTATACTGCAAGAGAAAGAACTTAAATAATAGTAAAATAATTAAAATAAAAATAACTAGATAAACTAGTTGAAATATATATTCCTCTAATCTCTAGTTAATTCCTTAACCTTTACCAAGTCTTAGCTAAATCAGGATACCCTTGAAATTGCCCCTCAAATACCCTTAATGGAAAACTAAGTTTATTTATGGGAGCAAATTAGAGCAATTCCTTTCTTAGGCTTTGTATGTTTTGATCCTGAAAAAAAATGTTTGGGATGAAATAATAGAAAACCTTAAAATAGAGTTTTATTATCACACACATTTCCCAGGAGTAGAACACAGATTGTAACAAAGCATGAGGACTCTAACAAAGTAGATAAATGAAAGAAGCAACTGAACATAATGAAGAATAATACAGGAATTGTGTTGTATACAATTTCAAATAGGAAATTCAGACTTTTCTGATTACTTTCTATAGCAGAATCATCCCAAGGTGACCCAATGAATCATGCCCGTTTATAATTCCCTTGAGGGTGTATGGTTCTATGGCTAACCTCTAACCTATAAAATATGCCAAAGTTGGTGGGATGCCACTGCTATAATTATGTTATACTGTCTTCTGTCTTAGCAGACAAGAGTAGGAAAGACTTTCATCTTGGTATTGAAGCAACAACCATGCATGTAGAAGACAACATGGCAGGTGGTCCTTAGTACCTGAGGGCAGGCATCCCCCAATAAATAGCTTTTCTGTATATTTGATGAATCTCTACCTGTCACAGAGTAAGTACTTAGTAAATATGTATTGATTAAATAAGTAGAAGTTATTTTCTTGAAGCCAGAACTGGAAAAACTACCTTAATAATAAAAAGGACTGGTATTCCTTATTTCAAAAAGGGCTTTGAAAATCTTTGATGACCCACAACTGATTTTGCTCTTTTCACAGAGATCAAGATAAATGGTCATTATAAGTGGGTTATCAGATAAGTATGACATTCTAAGCTCTATTTTTAGACTAGACTTTGAGGTTCAGGGTTTCAGAATTTCCTCTTTAATAGTTTATTCTTTTGAAACCACTATGCATCTAGTAATGTGAAGCAGATACATAATATATTTTGGAAGTAATCAACTCAGCATCTCAGAGATTCCCATTTTTAGTGAATGAATTCATTCAAAACACAATAATTATACTCAATGTATCTAAGTTTGAGGTGATAATGACCTAGTCACACATTGGTATAAATATTTAGAAAAACACTTTGAAAAGTATGGTGGAGAATTGTAAAGATAAAATCCATATACTATACACATTAATCCCACTCCTATGAAAAATATATAAGAATAAAAAACTCAAGAGAAATAGTAAAATAAAATTTTTTCCCCAATATTTTCTATAATAAGGGAGTAATCAACCAAAAGGTGAGGCAGCAAAGAACTATTTTAGTATATTATGTTACACAACCTAAGTGAATATCATATTAAATAATTACTTAAATTATAATTATCAAATCTTGTGTCAAACATGAGAAATTAATGTAAAATATGAAAGGAACAATACAAGGACAAACACAGTATAATCAAAACTGTCTAACATGGGAATAATGAAATCTTCAAATTTTGGGAATTGTGGGTCATTTAGGGATATTTGTTCAACAAGCTTCTATGTTCTGCCACCAACCATTACTACATATACCCCATCAGACACACATCCTCCATTACGTCAACACTGTATAAACATAATCAAGGAACTATAAAGAGGGAAAAGGTACTCCATAATTGTTGTAGTACCTTGACTACCCCCAAAGTTTGAGATACTTTGCTCTAAGTAGTGGTTTGGACAACTGATTTGAAAGAAGATAATCTGCTCAGTGAAAACCCTTCATTACACTTCATCCTTCTCTTACACCTCTTAAAAAGAAAATAAATAAAACAGTGAACATCAGGGTTAGCCATAGGATCTACAAAAACCACTACACTGAATGTGTGTTTTTTTATCATAGAACAGCTTTTAGATGCAATTGTTCCAGAATGAACAGGAGCAAGTGTATTAGTCAGGGTTCTCCAGTGAAAAAGACCTGAAGGGAGATACAGAGACACATACACACACATACACATAAACATTATGAGATTTATTACAGGAATTGGCTCAGCTGACTGTGAGGACTGACAAGAACTCCAGTGAAGCTGAGGAATTCCCAGGAGAAGCTGGATGGCTGTGGCAGTTTGATATTATCGATGCATTCCAAAAGAAGAAATATAGATTATATTTGTAAACTGGTCTGTTTGTCTGGGTGTGAGACCCTTTGACTGCATTAAAATCAAAGGTTATGTTTACTTGATTAAATTAGGATTAGGGCTTTGATTTAACCACATCAATAGGGCATTAAGTCCTCGCCCCCATGATGGGTGGACACTCACACAAAGAAGAACAGCAGAGAAAGAGAGTTCATTAGACATGGCAGAGGTCCCAAGAAGAGAGATGAGCCTGATAGTCTACAGCTAACCTTGTGTAGGGAACAGATTGCCTGAGCTATGAAAGAAACAATCGCCTGGAAAGAGACTAGCCCCAGGCCAGGCTACAGCTGAGATCAGAAAAAGCTGGGACCATGGAGCCTTAAAAGGAAGAAAGAAGATTGAACCCTCACAGACATCACCCACCATCTTGCTCAAAATGTGGCAAATGACTTTGGGTGAGAATGTACCTCTTATGGTACCTTGAGTTGAACTCTTTAGCACCTTGTGTCTAAGCTTCTATCCAAAATAAACACCTTTATAAAAGCCAACAGAGTTCTGTTACTTTGCATCACACCCCTTTGGCTGACTAATACAATGGCTGAAGTAGAGATAGAAATTGTTTTTTCTGATGAACAAAATCATCAGTTGTTCCTTTAAGGCCTTCAACTGATTGCGTGAGCCTTCCCTCATTCCTGAAGTCAATCTCCTTTGTTGACTGTAGATGTAATTAGCCATACATGTAATCAACTCACTACTGATTTAAATTCATAAAATAAACCCATAATAACATTCAGACCAGGGCTTGCTTGATCAAACAACCGAACGCCATAACCTAGCCAAGTTACACATGAACATAACTATCACAATCCACCATTTGTTAATTTGGCCTCTATACACATTTCTTTAAACCATTCATACTGTCTAAATAAAGACAATAACATAGTCAAACTTTCACATAACATAATTCAACTGTCCTGAATACAACTGGAAATATATTAACATTTTCCCCACAAGAGGATGTAAGTCCTTGGGTAATATTCACTCTTAAACTTGATATCTTATAACTTAAACACTATGACATGAATTCCATAAAACTTAAGCTCTATGATGGGGAATAAGATAGGAAAGAAAACAAAGATATCCATTTATGTGTATATCTATATTATATATAAACACATTCATAGCAAATCAAAGGAGAGAAACTCATAACCATTACAGTTTTTGTTTCTGCAACTGATAAAATGGATGTAGCTCATATATGTGACTTGCTTCTTCTACTTCCATTCCTTATTCCCTTTACCATCAGCAAGCACCTCAGCTGGCCATAGTACCTTGGTGGGGTGACCCAAGCCTTCATTCTTGAACATTCTGGGTCATTAGTAGTCCTACATGGATTGGGTTGTTGCAGTTTTCTGTTCACTTCAGTCACAGAGCATGGCAGGGATAACAGTTGCCCTAAAGAATCTTTTGTATTTCAGAAAAACTCTTCTTTTCCTGAAATGTATAGTAGAAATCCTAATTACCCTTGATGGTCAGGATCAATCACCCCAGCCAATAAAGTAATTTCCTTCTTTGTTAGTTGATTCAGAGGCATGAGGATCTGCAAATGGATGGGTGGCAGTCTTAATTTTCAGATCAATGTAATCAGTGTGTCTCCTGGTAGAAGCACTCCTTCTTTTGGAACTAAGACCAGTAGACCAACTGAGCTTAAGATTGCAGGGAGAGGAGGGAAAAGATTTTCTGGTGGATCACTAGGGATAATAGTGAGTGGCTCCACTCGCATTTCTTCCCTCTTATTTCCTGGACCAAGTGAATCCTGGCTATGGGAGAAACAGCAACATGGTGTGGATATTAATTTAGAGCATATACAGAATCCTGGCGACCACCATCCCAGGCCTGCCAGCTAAAACCACCCAGTTAGCACCACAAGTGAGCCTTCAAAAGGCTATTTCACTGTCCTATCAATAGAGCTTCTTCAGGATGATGGGGAACATGGTAGAACCAGTGAATTCCATTAGCATATAACAATTCCTGCACTTCATTTGTTGTGAAGTGGATTCCTTGATCAGAAAGAATGCTTCCACATGATGGTGGATAAGGCAATCTGTAATTCCTCAGATGGTAGTTTTGGTGGAAACACTGTGTGCTGAGAAGGAAACCCATATTCAAAGTATGTGTCTATTCCAGTTAGAACAAAATGCTGACCCTTCCTTGAGGGAAGTGGTCAGTTGTAATCAACTTGCCAAAAGGTAGCAAACTGCTTACTCTGGGGTATGGTGCCATATTGGGGATTGCATGCTAGTCTCTGCTACTGGCAGATGTGTCATTCAGAGTGGCTGTAACCATGTCAGTCTTCTTGCTGAGCCCATCCATAAACTCCATCCTTACCACCAGGGCCAAATTTTTCATGAAACATGAATGGAGTGATGGGAAAAGAAGCTGACTGGTATCCACAAATACCAGTTAATGGATTGGAAGACTAAATATCATCAAGATGTCAATTCTATGCAAACTGATTTACAGATTCAAAACAATCCAAATCAAAATTCCAACATCTACTTTGCAGAAGATGAAAAGCCAATTATCAAATCTTTTTGGAGAGGTAAGGGGACTTTACTTGCCAAAAACATTTTGAAAAAGAAGAACGATGTTGAATGACTTACACTTCCTTACTTTAAAGCTTATTACAAACCTACAGTAGTCAAAACAGTGTGCTGCTGGCATAAAGATAGATATATTGACCAATGAAATTGAATTACAGTTCAGAATTTGACCCTCACATCTATGGCCAATTGATATTTGATAAGGCTGTCAAGTCTACTCAACTGGGACAGAATAGTCTCATCAACAAATGGTGATAGGAGAACTGGATATCCATATGCAAAGGAATGAAAGAGGACCCCATCTCATAACTTAATTGAGGTAATTTAATCAAAAGGTCACACCTACAATAGAGATAGCAGTGGAATGCTTTAGCTTTAAGAACAGGATTTTCTGAGGTCCACAAATGCTTTGAACTGCCACAGGATCTAATGTTTAATTTGTAAAGAATTTCTATTTATGTTGATTGTAAATGTTTGGAAATGGACAGAGGTGATGGTAGTACATTATTGTGAGTATAATTAACAGTGATAAACTATATGTGTGAATGTGATTGAAAGGGGAAGTTTTGGCTCATGTATTTTACTAAAAGGAAAGCTAGAGGATAAAACATGGAATTCTATAATACAGTGAATCCTGTGGTGAATGAACACTGTGGCTAATAGTACAAGTATAAGAATGTTCTTTCAAGAACTGTGACAAATGTATGTCACTATTGCAAGGAGTTAATATTAGAATGGTATATGGGAAAAATACACCTAATGCAAACTGTGAACTATAGTTAACAGTGATATTTCAATATTCTTTCATTAACTGAAACAAAGGTACCACACCAATGTTAAGTGTCAACAATAGAGGAGTATATGGGAAATGTTGCTTTTTTCACATTACCTTTATTAAATCTACAACTTCTCTAATAAAAATTACAATAATTTAAAAATTATGCTAAGTGAAAGACACAAAGTACTACATATGATATGATTCCATTTGTATAAAATGCAAATAAATCTATAGAGACAATTAGATTAGGGCTTTGCTCCAAAATCCTAAGGGTCTCTGCTCTAATTGCCCCTGACACTTCTAGCACTATTGGATCTGCTGTATCATATGGCCCAAGTGCAATCCATCCAGAAATGCAGTAGTAGTTTTGATTTATTATTTTGCTAGGTAGAGGCAGATCTAGAGTCTTTTAATTGTCCTTTCCACAATATCCATAATATCCCTCATTCCACAAATGATGTAAGCATTGTGGGGATTTTCTCTCAGGTGCTGAGCATGTCTATTCCAAGTATGCATTTCAGAAATGGAGAAATAACCACAGAATGGGTCCAGAAACCACTGTACTCACTGTGAGGGAGACCTGAGATAAACTCCATTAATCACTTGCCCTCCCTAAGCCCCTACTCTGATTGGTGAACTACAGTGATATTTTGGGTCTTCAAGAATTAATGTCAATTCAGAGCCAGTGTTTAATAATCCCCCAAATTATCTGACCATTTCCCCTTCCCAATGCATATTCACCCTGGCAAAATGCCTTAGGAACCTTTAGGAGAAGGCTGGGAGAAAAATCAACAGTATAAATTTTGGCAAGGTAGCAGGGTCCTTCCCCAAGGAGACCCAGCCTTCCCTTCATTCAAGGGGTTATGGGTCTGTAAACTGTCTCAAGTCAGGGAATTAATTGATGGACCCTGACCATCTGTTTTTGAGATTCAAGCTAGACTTTTGTTCACTTGATCTAGAAATCTTCTGCTTATAGAGATCAATAAGAATGTAGTAGACTACCCATCTATTTCAATTCTAGAAACCCTATGATCAACTAGCCAAAGCCATAAGCCTCTATGAGTCAGACTATTTTGATTACTGTTTTAACTCTTCTGTCCATTATGGTAGCCATGCCCACCTTGTCTTTGGTGATCAAGTATTACCCCTTGCCTACTGCCACCTGGGATCCAATCATCTCCATATATTCATTGTTTTTAGGGATCCAAGTTCATGGCTAGCAGTTCCCACAGCAAAATCTGATCTACAAAGAAGAGCAATCACTGAGCTATTCAGTGATGATGGAGCTGCTCTCAAAAATTTATTCCTCACAGTCCTGGTGCAAGGAGTGTTCCTGGGACTGATAAGCAGGTCTTACATAATAAAACCCCTCAAGAATTCCAATCTTTCTAAGCCTATGGATCACCTCAACTATATTATACCAGGGAAGTTCTGTAATTTCAACTTCAGGTACTCTAGGACTATGGTCCTTACTTCAGCCAACCATTGACCAAACTGTTAGACCCTTTTCTAACCCCATGAGCTATAACAATGGCCAGAATCTCTGCTTAGTGGGTCTGTATCAATAAATTCAGCCTGATCCAAATTTATGATCTTCTGCTATCATCCCACATCCTTAATATCCATTCCCACACATATTCCCCTGATTTCTGTCTCCTCATTGGTCACACTTTGTACCTCACCATTTGGGGCCCTTGGGATTTCAGTCAAGTTATGGGTCAAGAAAAGGAGATGTGAGGATGGATCATGAGAGGATTTGCCGGTGTCATGCAAGCCAGTTACCTCAGAGTATTCCATTGCAGTTTGATCTAGTGAAACAGGTTAATATCTTCAGATGAAGGTATGAGAGCTGCCCCCTCAGGGGAGTTGATTACAGGTTTATCAGTCATAGCATGGTTAATCAATTCAGGTTTCTGGATTATTGATTCTTCAGGGAAGACTGGAGGTGAGGTGGCTGATTTCTCAAGGCAGAACATTACAGGTTTATCTGGCAAAAAAAGACTCTGCAGAATCTAGAGTTTCAATGTCCCTACTGTCATTGTTATCAGCAGAAATGTCCACACTCTAATTTTCAGGATTCCATCCCTTCTCAACCAATGCTCACCTTTAACAGCAGACACCCTGCAAGGTTGGGAATTCAAGTTACACATAATTCAGGCACTTGCACAAGGAGACTCTGGGTCTCATTTGTTAATACCATCAAGTCTGCAGCTAGATGAAATAAGTTTCTTTCAGGGCACAAATAGAAACATTAATGTCCTTCATGCAGTGGTTGTGCAGGGAATTTGAAGCCTTGAGTTCATCCTTTTCTTTACCAACAGTATCCATCATATTGAGAAACAACCAGCCAAGATCATTACACTTTTTAACTCCAAAAAACTCTGTTAAGGTATCAAATATGCTGTCACCCACAGCCTTACCTTTTACAAGCATTTGAGTATCAATATTCAATGTTGATATTTTGTGTATCTCCATTATGCCATGGAATATTATTGTCATCTTGATCACTGTCATCTTAATCCTTAGCTTTTAACATGATCAAATAACCACAGATGCAATCAACTGCCTTATAATTTAAATTCACAAAATAACCTCACAGTAACAATTAGGTCAGTTCTTGCTTGACCAAACAACTGGACACCATAACTTGGCCAAATTGATACATGAAATTAACCATCAGGGCAAGAAAGGCATCAAAGAGCCAAATAATAGATATTTCGACTAAGCCCTGAGCAGAAACAAGAAACAGGAAAAGGTATATAAGTAGCCATACTATATATCAGAAATGCATACCAGGTGAAAGAGAAAATTAAGGATAGGTTGAACAGCTTCAATAACATAAAGAAGAAACCAAGGAAAGCTCAAGTTGCCTTGCAGAACAGCCTGCAGCCATAGCTTCCTCCATAGCTTCCAATTCTGGTCCATCTCTGAACTTGCCATGTTTATTTCTATCATCAAGCCTTCCAGATTAAGACTTGATGACAGAACTCTAAGAATATTCTAGTTAACATGGTTACAGGTAAAAGAGGTTCTTCTCACCCCATTTGTAGAAAAGATCAGGCCTAAGTAACATTCCCCCATGTACAGATTGACAAATAGAAAATACCCAAAGTAAAACATGAAAGAGATTCTATTTTAAAAGGTGAAAAAAAACATATAACTTAAGGGGAGTTGAAGAGCTTACATTGGGAAAAGATTTCCTTAGGAATAATAAATTATTATTAGAACAAAACTAAAAGTAGCCTCAGAAACAGTGATGAGGAGAACCAATATTATAGTGATATGGGGTGGAAGCTTAATAAAAGTTCCAGCATGCAAAGGGTAAAGTTAAAGATGAATAAAATAAGAGTTACATGATTGTATGATAATTAATAGTAAAAACAACAACATATGAAATTATTAGCAATTCTCAAAGACCAAAATGGAAGGAAACCAAATGATATTTAAAGTCTAATAAAAGAAAAATTTCTGGGCATAGACACAAAGGTCTTACCATTTAATTGGAAAGATTAATGGGAGGGGTAGGGTGCAAGACTCACCAAAATATATCCTAGTCAACATATAAATTTTAAGAACAGATATATAAATGGAAAAATCATATAGGCAAAAAGTTATTCTTTTTCCCACATTTCCACACTGTACCTTTTGGAAGAAAGTTACTTTACGCCGCTCACTCTTAAGGAGTGAGGAGCAATACTCCAACCCTTGAGGGTGGGGTTTCTAAATATATTATTTGGAATTTGTCTACAAAGAAGATTTACCTTTTCTTGAACACTTATTTCTTTATTGTTTTTGTATATAAGTATGGACTTATGGATATGTATATTATACTTTAGCTTATAATCTAATGATACTTTATTTTGTTCCAGCTTTGGCCACTGGGTGCTCTTTACGTTGGCTCCTTTGTCCCTTTGATATGCTCCCATCATCATGGTGTGATTTGTTTTGTACTGTTTTGTTTTTTGTGCACTTCTTTACTGTCTGGCTTTATAAGATAATACAGGCTCATTGTATATATTTCCTACACCAGTCATAGGATCAGTCATTTCTTCATGGAGACCTTGTTCATTTATTGGGGAATGGTATTAGAGAAAAAGATTTGCATGCTGAGTGTGTTCAATGCTACTGGGGTATCACTGCTTTTAGGTCTGCTCTGCTGACATAGCAAGGAAATATATGTGCACATCCGTACTTATGCATATACACACATGTATAAATATTTTTATATGTAACCATATGCAGCATAGTAACCTAACTATGAGCTCATTTTAATGTCTCCAAATCTAATACATTATCACATGGCTCATTATGGCCTCTATCCCCCATGCTTATCTTGAAATTACCACTCCAACAGTGAAGGGAATGTCCTAAATAAAAATATACACACCCAACAATTTCACTTCTACAGACCAAATCATGCATGTCCAAAATCAAAAGGCAACTGATTAAATAAATTATTCCATATATAACTATGATACCAACTACATAGTTTGAATGGAAGGAACTCCAAATTATAGTGTTCAATAAATGAATAAATGGATGAGTGAATGAATTATAGATATTGATGAAAAAGCCATATGGCTCTAAAAGGATAATCTGAGTTTAGGGAGACCTTCCAGCTAAGGCAGTAGGAAATTCAGTGGCTAGATTAAGAAAAAAAGAAGTTTTACATAACTTAATATGCAATTATTAACTTAACTTCAGAATCACACACTTTAAATGGGAAAAGAGAAACCTGTGTGACTATTTACATTATTTTTAATGATTAAAATATAATGTAATTCGTACCATTAATGACAAAAATTACCACGTAATCAACAGCATAAATACCATTAATTCCTTTTAATGTCAAAAATAGCAAACATAGTTTTGAATGACAAAGGGTAGATTGGAAAAATAATATTTGCAGTCATATTGCACCTCAATATAATATTAAAATAAGACTTGCAAATTGATATGAAAAGACAAATGATACAATGGAAATGTAAGGAAAGAATCCAAATAGACAATTAACAGAAGAAGACATTCAAAAGAACAATAAATGTCTAAAAAGATGCTCTACCTTCCCAATTAATCAGGGAAATGCAAATTTACAATTATGACATCATTTTAAACCCACGAATGGAAAGAAACAGAAATACTGATGCAATTACATTATAGTGAGGGAATTTTGGGTAAATTTTACTACTTATTTAAATTTTTATATATCCTTTGATTTCCTCCGACAATGGACATATATTATTTAAATAATCAGAAAATCAAAGCTATTTCTTTAAACAAAACAAATTAGAAATAAAAGTAAAATATAAGTAAGGCAATTCGCACAAATATAAATTTAAAATATATGAAACATTTAAATTTTCACTAGAAATGAAAGGAATGTAAGTTAAGGCAATATTTTTATGACACAAGAAATATCCAGTCCTGAAAAATATCGATAATGCTCAGTAAGGTGTGACTTATGCTGTTTATACTCTAAGTTGGTATTATATTTTTATAGGGCAATCTGAACATATATATAAAATATTTAAGCTTATACATGTTTGAGGCAACAATGCATTTACATGGATTTGTGCTAAGGAAATAATTTTGGATTTTATGGAGGCATAACAAGAGTGATCAACACAGTAATTCATATCCAGTACCCACAGGCCCAAAGAAAGATATAAACTTGTTAGTTAACAGCAAGTCTTGACTAACTATATTTTGATAAAACCATATAATAAGTATGAGGTACTAAACTAACTACAGGGTACTAAAACCCAGAATCTTAAAAGAAATAAAAATCTTGAATAATAAAGTTATGGAAAGATAAGCACAGTATTAAAAGTGATAAAAGAAAGTTATAAATTACAAAATATAGGATTCATTTTCATTTTTAACAAGAGTGAATTTCTCTATATAGCTCTTTTTCAATATGAACAATGGTCTTCTCTGAGTTCAAAGATAATAAGAAACCTTAAAATGTATTATTTCATGGTATAATAAATACTAAATGTACATTTTCTTATAGATACTTTCTTATAGAAATGGTAACTATTTCATAATTTCCATGTTTTACTTTTGTAATTAGTATAAACACATATATGCTTTTACAAAGACAAGAAATAGCATGGTAAAATGAACAAAGGACTATAAGTAAATATATTTGCTCACAATTTTCTTTATTATTATTGAAATGGCTTTTAAATGAAATAAAAATGTACAACAGCCCCAGTGACTCTCCACCCCACCCCTGCCCCACTCCTGCCCTACCCCTGCCCCCAGGTTATAGGTCATGAGGATCATTTCCATTTTAAAAGTCTGTAGGAAGAATCTGAACCAGAATGGAAAAATCAATGGTAGGTAATAAAGCTGAAGATGACAGCCAGGAAGCTACAGGGAAACAATAACAGCTCTAGACTTCCCAGTTGGGTGGGAATTAGGTCAGTCAGCACACACTTAAGTCGATACAACACTTGGAGTAAAATGATCATTTGCCTGAGTCGCACAGCAGGCTCACTGGTGACACATTTGCAGTTCTGTAAAGTCTCATGACTTTATTTCTCAAAACGGACATCATAATTCCTAATTTCTCTTTCAAATTTCCCCCCTTTTGTTAAAAAAGGCATTTTGTCTTTTTTGTTTATGCTTACCCTCCTTTCAATTTCAGCAACAGTTAAGCAGACAGTCTTTGAGGTACTCCAGCACATCAAAAGAAAGTGAAGTGTTTCTTCAGGATATATATTTTTAAAAGCATGTGATTAAATGAATCAATAAAAAAATTTCCATTTAGCTGGTTACTGGGATGCCTGTATCACATCATGTCTAAGACAGATACCTGCACATATACCAAATACCCTAAAATGTGCTGATATATCAGAATTTAATATTGGCATATGCAATGGCATCTACAAAGCAGTCATTCTGGCCTCTTGTATTCCTAATGAGAACAGCACTCTCAGGGAGGGAAAAAAAATAAAACTAAACTAAACTAAACAGGTTTTGGATGTGCATGAATAACTGTCAACCTGACTAACAAAATATTTGTTAACAAATTTCTGTAACAATAGAGCAAAAGCTTATTTCTGGCATTTTTAGGGAGAGTGATGGAGTGATGGACTGGCTCTAGTAACCCAAATACAAGGATATTGGCCACAAAAGATCTGTTATTTTCCAAAGGTTGAATAACTCCCTAAAGCAATCTCAAATCCTAATATTTTATACAGAACTTAGATAATCTCACCTGTTCACACTGTTGGAAAAAACAGTATTAGAATATTACCTCATCAGTTTTGGTATGCACTACCTTGATGATTTTGAGCAAATGAAAATTGCAAATATGTTAAGAATTCTCCACTCAGAGCCTGTTAAAGACACACACTCATGCATATACACACAAGGGCACATACACATATATACACGTGCATTGTACTGATTAATGGTAGAGTGTTCATTGTTAATATAATGATAGTATAATATTATATATATATAATATATATAATAATATATTAAAGATGCATTTTCTGTGGAAAATCCACACCCTTTGCATTCCCCAGGTTCTACATTCCAAAATACAGATATGAAACCATGTGTTTAATCAGGGATGTTATTCTAAAGTAGTAGGATAAGCAGAAAGAGATAAATTCCCAAGGTATTTCCAAAATCACTCAGAAATAAAAATAGAATCAGAGCTGTGAAATAAATTTTTTGCTTTTAAAATTTTTATTAGAGAAGTTGTGTGTTTATAGAACAATCATGCATAAAATACAGGATTCCCATACACCAACCCACAACCAACACCTTGCAATATGGAATATTTGTTATAATTCATGATAGCACTTTTTATAATTTTACAACTATTTAACAGTAGTAACCAGCATTTACTGAGAGATTCTACGTTCTAGGCACTGTGTGAAGCAATTACATGGATTACTTGGTTTAAAACACCCAATATACAGGTTTGCGAAATGTGCCTTATTATTTAAAATACTTTTCATTAGAGAAATTGTAGATTTACATAAATATCATGCAAAAACCACAGTGTTCCCTGATACTCTGCATTATTGACACTTTGTATTAGTGCGTTACCTTTGTACAATTGAGGAACAAATGTTAAAATTGTGCTATTAACAATAGTTTATAGTAAGTGTATTTTTTCCCATATGCCATGCTATTATTAACATCCTTTGTTAATGTCATATGTTTGTTATAATTCATGAAGGACCCATCTTACTCTTATACTAAGTATATAATCTATAATAGGGTTCATGGTATTATACAGATCTATGTTATATCTTTAAATTTTTCTTCTAGCAACATATATGATCTAAAATTTCCCCTTTTTACCACATTCTCATATAAAATTCAGTGTTATTGATTACACTTTTGGTACAATAATGTACTAATAACCCCTCCATCCATTTCCAAAATTTACAATTAACCCAAATAGAAATTCTGTACCAATCAAACATGGACTCCCCATTCTCTACCCCTAATTGATCTCCTGGTAACATTTTTTACCTAGATTCCTACACTGTGAGTTCATATTTGTGAGATCATACAATTTTTGTATTTTTGCATATGGCTTATTTAACTCAGCACAATGTGCCCAAGGTTCATCGATGCCATCACATGCATCAGGACTTAATTTCTTTTTATGGCTGAATAATATTTCATTGTATGTATATACCACATTTTATTCATCCATTCATCTGTGGTTGATGGACACTTGGGTCACTTTCATTTTTTGGCAATTGTGAATAATGCCATTATGAGCATTGGTGTGCAAATATCTGAGACCCTATTTTAATTCTTCTGGATATATATCTAGTAGCATGTTTCTGGGTAATATTTTAATTCTATATTTAGCTTCCTGAGTAACCACTATTGGTGGTATTGGTGGCCACCATGTCCTTGAATATCCAGACAAGCAAAATAAGCAACAAGAATGACCCCAAGTCCATTAACTCTAAGGTCTTCCTTGGAAACCTCAACATAGCTTTGGTAAAGAAGTCAGATGTGGAGACCACCTTCTCCAAGTATGGCTGCATGGCTGGCTGTTCTGTGCACAAGGGCTAAGCCTTTGTCCAGTATGCCAATGAGTGCCATGTCCAGGCAGCTGTGTTGGGAGAGAGTTCTTTCATTCAACTTGTTTTCACTCATGTGATTGTTTGATGCTGGATGGACAGAAAATCATATCCTTAGGGTTAATTCATTCTTGTGAGTGTAAACCTAAGGTAGGTAGGACCTTTTAATTATATTACATCAGTAAGGCATTACCCATGGTGGGTCTTAATCCTCTTACTGGGGTCTTTTATAAATGGGATGATTGTGGAGAGACATAGAGAGAAACCCACAAGCTCACAGCAAGAAAAGTCCACATAAGCAGAGAGAGAAAAGCAGCAGAAGCAGAAGCTGAAGCAATGAGACCTGGAAGAGAAGGGAGACCAGGAGATGCCACTATGTGCCTTGCCATATGACAGAAGAGTCAAGAATCACCAGTAGTCAGTCTTTGGGGAGAAGAGCATTGCCTGACGAAACCTTGATTGTATGTTTTCATGGCTTAGAACTACAAAATTATGTTAATAAATTCCCATTGTAAAAGGCAACCCACTTAGTTTGCAGCCTAGCAAACTAAAACAATGCATGTATCACACCTTCATTCTCTTACAGGCTGAATAATATTCCATTGTATATGCATAAGACATTTTGTTTATCTAGTTATTGGTTGTTTCCATCTTTTGGCAATTTGAAATAATGTCACAAAGGATATAAGTGGACAAATATTGTTTGAACGTGTGCTTTCAATTTGGGTATATATCTAGCAATGTAGTTGCCATTTCATATATGGCAATTGTATAATCAAATTTTGAGGAACTCGCAAATAGTCTCCTACAGTAAATACATCATTTTAAAATACCCCAACAATGAATGAGTATTCATAATTATCCATATCCTCACCAACACATGTAATTTTATGCTTTATAAAATAGTAATCATAGTACTATTTAAAAAAATGTAGGTGTGAAAAATCTCATTGTAATTCTGATTTGCATTTCCTAAAGGTTAACGATGCTGAGCATCTTTTCATGTACATTGTGGCCATTGATATATCATCTTTGGAGAAACATCTATTTAAGTATTTTGTCCATTTTTAAGTGGGTTACAGGGTTTATTTGTATTAAACCCTTATTGGATATTCCATATATATTCTCCCATAATATAGGCTACCTTTTTACTCTCATGATAAAGGCTTTCTTAAAAATTAAGCTACCATGAGTTTAGGAATTTTCTCTATACAACATATGTTCATTTGTTTTAAAAAATGAAAAATCTATGGGAATCTGTTATTAGTGATTAATCTCTGGTCACCGTCCACAAAGCATGATGTCACTGTCCATGAAGTGTGGGGTAACCTGAAGTTGAGGTGGATGGTGGTGGTAATCCTATTGACCCTCTCCTCTTTGCTTGTTACCTCCTGATAATACAGACTTTGAAGGTGTCTGCTGAAAGCTCCAGGGTGTGTGTGTTTGTAAGCTGCCCTTTCCTAACTTTCCTGTGTGACTCAGCAGGCTAATGCTAGTTAACAGGACAATGCCTCAATTTCTCTTACTAGGCTTATTAGGTTTTCTGCCCCTTTTCTCCTCAAGTCCCTATTCTATCTTGCCTCAACTATAAGTTTGAACTAATTTTCTTCAAAACAACATATACCTCAGTGTCGTTCTACCTGATATTTAGGATTTCTACCTATAGCCCTATAGCTGGAATAATCAAGAGGTAAGATTTTCATGTTAGGTTGATTATGGACATGAACTGGAGAGGAAATCCTATGCCCTGTTAGGACTTTTTCCAACAAGATAGCCACTTCTCCATTGTCTTTACTCAAAATAAAAGACCCTGTAGAATCTGTTCAAAATACTTCTCATGTCCATTGGCTTGACCAGTCCCTGCCTCACTGCAGCCAGCTAGTTGCCCTCTTAGGAGCTAGAGCAATTATGGCTGTCATGCTGTGATTGACAAAAACCTATTTTTGCTAAGTTATTTACTTTTTTAATCCTCTCTTGATTGTCTTTCTCAGTGTTCCCTTCAAGCTGAACATTCACAATCACAAATACTTTCTTAGGTGCCAAGATATAACAAAAACAAACCAAAGCAAAAAGGGCCTTCCCCATTCTTTGCAAAATCATTCTGTTTTGACACTTACTTTTCCTCAGATACTAGCCAATTGTTTATAATATGAGTATGAGGAAATGCAAAGTGCATTGTTCTCTCTGTTTATCTGAGACTTAGTGTAACCTTGGAGTTGCATCTTTTCCTGGGTTTTTCTTTGCTTGTGGCCTTAGGATTCTGCAGTTAACTGTTTATGGGAGTTCCAATGCTCTCTCATCTCCATATTAAATAGACTTTCTCCCCTTCCTGACTCCTTTATTGTAAGACTTAATGCAAATAGTCCTTTGCCCCAGGCCACTTCAATGTAGTTGTTTTTTACTCCTTTAATTTTTCTCTTCTTCTTACTTTCCTTTTGTCTGGATCTAATATTTTTGCAATTGAATATAAGCAACTACAAAGATATTGAATAAGTGATACCAATGTTAAAATGGACCCTTAACCCAAAAACTAAACAAAAATAAAACCTTCATCCAGAAAAATAAACTAACTGAAAAATCAAGTAAAGATAAATAGATGCCTAGACTTCATCAAAAATTTACAGGCCATAATATGAAACAAGAAGTGATGGTCCGGTCTAGTGAACAAACTTAAAAGCAAGAGGAGGTGTGCAATGTAGAAACACTAATCAAAGATTTCTAAACAATTATCCTTAATCAATTTGAAGAAATGAAGAAAAAATAAAACATATCAAGATGACACTGGGTAAATATATAGAAGAAATTGTAAGCATACATAAAAAGAGAACAGGTCTGAAAGTGATGAAACATACAATGCAAGAAAATAAAAATATACTATATTGAGAAGGACTACTGATGCTTAATGCATGTAGAATTTTTAATTAACTTGAAAGAGTTGATGTTAACACATTATAGTTAGTAACAGAGAATGATCTTAAGCTAGAGAATAATCTAGGGACTGAGCAACAAACTGAACCCAGAGGTGAATGCAAATTTTAGTTGATGGTATAAAAGTAAGAGTGTCCTTCTCTGAGCTAGAATGGATGTATGTCACTAATGTAGGGTAGTGGAAATGTGCAGAAGCATGGGCAAAATTCAATTGGTATGCCTATGGACTGTGGTTAGCAGCAATATTTTAATAGTCTTACATCAATGCCAAAGATGTACTATGTTGATAATGGAGGGGTATAGAAAAAGTATGCCAAAATTACACTATGGACCATGGTTGGTAGCAATAATCTGATGATATTATCTTATAATCTGTAACAAACGTTCCACTATGGTGTGGTGTGTTTGTGAAGGGATGTTGTATAGAAATTTTACAAATGTGCATGATTGTTTTTAAGTTCACAACTACTGTAATAAAAATATATTAAAACTATTAATAATATGGTCGGTTGGGTGAAAATACACAAATGAAAGATATGGACTGTAATTAGTAGTAATATTTTGATGAATTTTCAAAATTTGTATCAAATGCTTCACAACAATGCAAGGTGTTCATGGTAGGGTAATTTATGGGACCCCTGTATGATTTTATGCATATTTGTCTTGTAAGTTCACAATGTTTAATATACACTTATTGTTTATGTATGTTCATGTATGAAAAATATACATACATAATTTTTTAAAAGAATAAAAGTTCTAAAATCATTAGATGCATATAACAACAGATTTGAACAGACAGAAGAAGAATGAGTGACAGCAACGATAGGACAACAGAAGTCACAAATGCTAGGTGAGATAGATAGAAAAAATGGGGAAAAAAGTCAGAAGGGACCCAGGGAATTGAATGACAATACAAAATGCATAAATATGTTCATTATGGGAATCCCAGGAGGAGAAAAGAAGGGTAAAGAGGAAGGAGTTTTTGAGTAAGTATAAGCATCAAATTTCCCAACATTTATGAGGAACATGGATATACATGTCCAGGAAGCTCAGCATATTCCAAGCACAATAAATTTTAGCAGATTTACCCTCAGACACATATTTATCAGATAGTGAAATTGCCAAGACAAAGACAGAAACATGAAAGCAGCAAGAGAAGAGAACCATCAAATATATAAGGCAAGCTCAAAAAAGATAAGCAATGCTTTCTCAACTGAAACCATGGAGGCACGAAGGCAGTGGTATGACAGAGTTAAGGTACAGAAAGAAAAAAAAAACACTGCCAGCTAAGAATTCTATATTCAGCATAAGTGTCACTCAAAAATGAGTGGGAGCTCAAAATATTCACAAACAAATTGAAATTGAGAGAATTTGTCACCAAGAGACCTGTCCTTCAAAAAATACTAAGGGAGTTCTGCAAGTTGAAAGAAAAGACACAGGAGAGAGAAACAGTTGGAGGACAGTGTGGAAAGGAAGATTGCTATTAAGAGTAACTAAAAGGATGAAAAGAGAAGTAAAAATAAAACATGACATAAATGCATAAACAAAAAATGGAAAAGTAAGTATTACCTTTACAGTAATAACATTGAATGTCAATGGATTAACCTCCCCAATCCAAAGACAGAGATTCACAGAATGGATAAGGAAATATGACCCACCCATATGCTATCTCTAAGAAACTCACCTTGGACCCAGGAATGAAAGATGGTCACAAATGAATGGATGGAAAACAATTGTGTATGAGAAAAATAAGCAAAAAAAATGTGAGTAGTTATACTAATAGCAGACAAAATAGGCTTTAAATGCAAAACTGTTTTAAGAGTCACATAAGAACATTATATTTTCATAAATTCAATAATCTACAAAGAAAAAGTACAATCACAAATATTTATGCACCTAATAAGGGTGCCCCATCCCAAAATGAAACAAATACTGGCAAATATAAGTTGAGAATAGATACTTCCTCAGTCATAGTAGGGGACATCAATACACCATTTTCATCATTAGACAGAATATCTCTACAGAGTCTCCATAAAGAAACAGAAATTTTTTTATTTTATTTTATTTTTTATTTTGCTTTATGTATTTTATTTTTTTAAAGATACTTAGATTATACAAATGTCACATAAAAAATATAGGGGGTTCCCATATGCCCTGCTCCCCACACCTCCCACATTTTCCCACATTAAAGACATCCTTCATTAGTGAGGTACATTCAATGCATTGATGAGCACATTTTGGAGCATTGAAACTAAGTCTAGATTAAAGTTTATGTTCTAGTTTACAGTCTCTCGCACACAATTCTGTAGGTTATGGTAAGATATATAATGGACTGTATCTGTCATTGCAATGTCTTTCAGGACAATACCCAAGTCCCAAAAATGCCCCCATATTTCACCTGTTTTTCCCTCTCCCTGCCTTCAGAACCTCTACTGGCCACTGCCTCCACATGAATGATACAATTTCACCCATTGCCAGAATCACAATAAGTCATTTTTGAACTCCCAAATCACTTTGAAGTCTCTTAGCCATATAAACTAATTTTTCTTTACACTTTACTCCTTTGGTCAAGGATTTTTTCCTGTTACATTGCTAGTTGGTGCTTGGTAGTAATCCCTTGGTGCCAGGGAGGCTTACCCATGGGACTCATGTCTCACACTGGATGGAAGGAAATATACTTATATGCTAAGTTTAGTTTAGGGAGAGGCCACATTTGAGCAACAGGAGTCTCTCAGAAGTCAATGATTAAGCACCCTATAATACTAGGCTGTTTCAATTTCAGGATTGTAGGTTCACATGCACTATCATCTATATCAAGGGCCCATGAATGGACCATCTTCTTCCACTAGTCATTTCCACTGTACTCAGGGGATTCTTGCTGATTCATTAGAGATGTGGCAGAGCTTCCCTGGATGGGAATTTGATATTCCTGTCATTATTGTGTCAATTTGTATCCATTTTGACAATGCCCAATGAATATTTGAACACATTTATATGCCTTATATGTATGCCCATGGGAGCTTCCTCCCATGTACACCTGGTCACTGACAATGATCGTCCTCTGCCACAGTTGTAACCCTTCTGTGAGCCAAAACTTCTCCAAAAATGAAGCCAATAAAATAGCCAAATACAATTAATAAGAAAATGAAATAATAGTTTTTAAAATATGAAATGAAATACAGAAAAAATAAAAAGTAAATTAAAAATAAAAGTTTGGGGTAATAAAATATAATGAAAAAATATTATTATTTTTTCTTACATTTTGCCTTTCATTACTGTAAGATCTGTTGTGTTATATGCACGGTGACATTTTCTTCCATTTATTCCCATAGTGTCTTAATTTTTTTTTCATTTTGACCTCAAAGAAGTTTTAGGTTACAGAAAAGTCACATACTTAATACAGGGGACTCCCATATACCCAATAATCTCCACCTTTTCCCTCTTCCCCTATGAATAACATTATATATATGGCCTGTTACTGTCATTGCACATTTGTTGCAACTAATGTGCAAATAAGGAAACATAGCTACCTACATGGTAAATGCTTTACATTATGATTTACATTATGGAACATACATTTTTATGAACTTTGATGCACTTCAACAAGGCCTATATCCATCATAACAAGAGCATGTAAAACACTTCCATCTTCCCCAAAATGCCACCTGTTCCATCTATTGTATTCCTTCCTCCCCCTCCCCTCAAGACCCACAGCAACCACCAGGTTTCACTCCTTGAAGTACTAGATTCATATTTACTTGTAATATTAATGTGGGCTTGAAACACTGGTCTTCTCTACCCTATTAGGCACTACCCATGCTCGAGAGATTCCTGCTCCTCTATTCGAGAACACAGAGGGCTTCTGAGGATAGGAGTCCACCGCCTTGTTTCTCGATCTTTGATCTGTCTTGAGTTAATGATTGTGTAAGTTGTGAGATGGTGTTCCTCTCTTATTATTTTGGATATTTTGAATATCCAGTTCTCCATGCAACATTTCTTGAAGAGGCCTTTCTCATC
>JAQZBX010020153.1:0-33235 GCA_029593785.1 Cabassous unicinctus
GAAACACAGTTGATCTTTTTATATGGACCTTGTATCCTGTGGGCTTTCTAAATTAGCTTACTAATTCTGATAGTTTATCTGTAGACTATTTTAGATTTTCTGTATATGCACCATGTTGTCCTTGAATGATGACAGTTTTAATTGTTCCTTTCTTATTCTGTACATTTTTTTCATGCTTTATTGCATTAGTTAAAGCCTCCAATAAAATGTAAAATAGAAATAGAGACAGAAAGCTTTCTTGTCCCAGATCCCATCTCAGCAGGAATTCTTTCTATGTATTAACATTGAGTATGAAGTTTGCTATAGATTATCTTATCAGATTAAGAAAGTTCCTTGTTACTAAGAGTTTTAACATTAATCAATTTTGAATTTTGTCAAATGGTATCTCTTAAGATGATTATATGATTTCTCTCATTCTTTTTTATTTTTTGTTAGACAATATGTATGTTTACAGAAAAATCACGGATAACATACAGAGTTCCCATATAATACCCTATTATTACACCTTGCATTAATTTGGTACTTTTGTTACAATTCATGAGACAACATTTTAATAATTGTACTATTAACTATAGTACATCATTTACAGTAGAGTTCACTGATCATTTTGTACAATCTTATGTTTTTTTAAAATTTTTATTCTAATAATGTATATACAACCTAAATGTTCCCCTTTTAACCACATTCACATATATAATTAAATGCTGTTAATTATGTTCACAATGTTGTGCTGCCATCAGCAAAATTTATTATCAAACATTTACGGTCAACCCAAATAGAAACTCTGTGCAATTTAAGCATTAACTCTACTTTCGCTACTCCTACCCCAACCCCTGATAACCTATATTCTAGATGCTGACAATGAGTTTTCTTATTCTAATAATTTCATATCAGTGAGGTCATACAATATTTGTCCTTTTGTCTCTGGCTTATTTCACTCAATACAATATCTTCAAGTTTCATGCATGTTGTCACATGTATCAGAAATTCATTCCTGTTTATGGCTGAATAATATTATATTGTATGTGCATACCACATTTTATTTATCCATGCATTAGTTGATGGACACTTGGGTTGCTTTCATCTTTTAGCAATTGTGAATAATACCACTATGAACATTGGTGTGCAAATATCTGTTTGAGTCCCTGCTTTCAAACTTTTGGGTATATACCTAGAAGTGGAATTGCTAGGTCTATGGTAATTCCATACTTAACTTTCTGAGGAATTGTCAAACTATCTTTCACAGTGGCCTCACCATTTTGCCTTCCCAGCAACAATGAAGGAGTGTTCCTGTTTCTCTGTACCCTCTCCAACACTTGTAATTTTCTGTTTTGTTTTTTTTAGTAGTAGCCATTCTCGTGGGTGTTAAATGGCATCTCATGGTGGTTTTGACTTGTATTACCATAGTAACTAATGATGTTGAGCATCTTTTCATGCGCTTTTGGGCCATTTGTATATCTTTTTTAGAGATATGTCTATTGAAGTCTTTTGCCCAATTTTTTCATGGGTTGTTTTTCTTTTTTTGTGGAGTTGCAGGAGTTCTTTACATATTGTGGATAGTAAACCTTTATTCGATATGTGGTTCCAAAAATTTTCTCACATTGAGTAGATTGTTTTAATTTCATGATAAAGTCCTTTGATGCTCAAAAGCTTTTAATTTTGGTGAGGTCCAATTTATCTATTATTTCTTTTGTTGCTTGTGTTTTGGGTATAAAGTCTAAGAGACACAAGGTCTTGAAGGTGCTTCCCTATGTTCACTTCTAGGAGTTTTATAGTTCTGGCTCTTAGATTTAGGTCTTTGATCCATTTTGAGTTTATTTTTGTATATGTTGTGAGGTAGTGGTCCACCTTCATTCTTTTGCATGTTGACATCCAGTTTTCCCAGCAGCATTTATTGAAGGGACTATTCTTTCTCCACTGAGTGGACTTGGCACCCTTGTCAAAAAAGGGTTGACCATAAATATGAGGGTTGATTTCTGAATTCTCAATTTTATTCATTTGGTCAATATATCTGGCCTTGTGCCCGTACTATCCTCTGGCTTTGTATTAAGGTTTAAGATTGGGAAGTGTGAGTCCTCCAACTTTGTTCTTTTTCAAAAGGGTTTTGGTTACTAGGGGTCCCTTACCCTTCCATATAAATCTGATTATTGGCTTTTCCATTTCTGTAAAGAAGGCTGTTGGCATTTTTATTGGGAGTGCATTGAGTTTGTAAATTGCTCTGGGTAGAATTTACATTTTGACAATATTTAGTCTTTCAGTCCATGAACAGAGAATGTCTTTCCATTTATTTAGGTCTTCTTTGATTTCTTTTAGCAATGTTGTGTAGTTTTCTTTTTATAAGTTCTTTACATCCTTGGTTAGACTCATTCCTAGACATTTCATTCTTTTAGCTGCTATTGTAAATGGAATTTTTTTCTTGATTTCTACTTCAGATTGTTCCTTGCTTGTGTGTAGAAACACTCCTGAGTTTTGGGTGTTGATCTTATACCCTGCCACTTTGCTGAATTCATATAGTAGTTCCAGTAGTGTTGTGGATTTTTCAGGATTTTCAGTATAAAGGATCATGTCATCTGCAAACAGGGAAAGTTTTACTTCTTCCTTTCCAATTTGGATGTCTTTCATGTCTTTTTCTTGCCTAATTGTGCTAGCTAGAACTTCCAGTACAATGTTGAAAAACACTGGTGACAATAGCCCTCTTTGTCTTGTTCCTGATCTTAGAGGGAAAGTTATCAGTTTTTCACCATTCAGGATGATTTTAGCTGTAGGTTTTTTATAGATGCCCTTTATCTTGTTGAGGATGTTTCCTTCTATTACTAGTTTTCTAAGTGTTTTTATCAAGAAGGGTGCTGGATTTTGACAAATGACTTTTCTGCATCAATTGAGATGATCATGTGTTTTTCCATTGTTCTGTTAATGTAGTATATTGATTTATTGATTTTCTTATGTTGAACCACACTTGTACACCTCAGATGAATCCCACTTGATCATGATACATAATTATTTTGATATGCTGTTGGGTTTGGTTTACTAGTATTTTGTTGATGATTTTTGCATCTATATTCATAAGCAATATTGGTCTGTGATCTTCTTCTTTCTAATTGGAAGCATTTAGAGCTATAGATCTCCCTTTCACCTCTGTCTTTGCTGCATCCCTTAAGTTTTAGTATGCTGTGTTTTCATTTTTATTGCCTTAGGAATTTCCTAATTTCCCTTCTGATTTCTTCTTTGTCACATAGGTTGGTTAAGAGTACATTGTTTAATTTACACATATTTGTGCATTTTCCATTTCTCCCTGTTATTTATTTCTAGCTTCATTCCATTGTTGTAGGACAAGCTACATTGAAAGTGTTCCTTATTTTTGAATTTATTGAAACTTGTTTTGTAACCTAACCATGTGCCACTGTCCTCTTGCCTCCATGTTTTCTGATGAGAAATCTGCACTTAAACTTATTTGGATTCCCTTGTATGTAACTTGTTGCTTTTCTTTCAGAGCTTTCAGTACTCTCTCCTTGCTCTTGGCATTGAATTATTTGATTACTATGTGTTTGGGCAAGGTTCTCTTTGAATTTATCTTTTTGGGGTTCATTGGGGTTCTTGAATGTGTATATTCATGTCTTCCATTAAATTTGGGAAATTTTCTGCCATTATTTCTTTGAATAGTCCTTCTGCCCCTTCCTGTTTTTCTTTTCTATGAGACTCTCATAATGCATATATTGATACACTTGATGATGTCCCACAGGTATCTAAGGCCATGTTTGTTCTTTTTATTCTTTCATATTTCTGCTACTTAGCCTGGATCCTTTCGGTTGTCTTGTCTTCAAGTTCACTGATCCTTTCTTCTACTGTTGAAATCATCTAGGGAATTTTTCATTTCAGTTATTGTCCCTTCAACCCCAGTATTTTTATGCAGAGATTCTCATATTGTTCATTCATTGTTTTTCTTATATTTGTTATTTTTTTTTCTCTGTGTTTTCTTTAATCTCCTTAAGCATATTAAGGATTGTTATTTTAAAGTCTCTGTTAAGTTCAAAGTCTGGTCCTGTTCATTGATAGATTCTGGATTTTTATCTTATTGCTTTGGAAAGGTCATCATGTCCTGTTTCTTTGTTTGCTGTATAATCTTTCTTTCACACTGTACATTTTAATATTTTAAAGTGTTAACTCTGGGAGTTAGTCCTTGGGCTGTCCCTTAAGTTTGTGTGCAACTGGTGATATGACAAATACTTTCTTGAAAGCCAGGAGCATTTTTTTTTTATATAATAAACTTTATTTTTAAAGAGGTTCTACATAGCAGAAAAGTTCCATTGGAAGTATAAGGGAATCCTATATACATCACCCCCCTCCCTTTCTGTCCCACAGCTTCCCCTATAAATAACATCTTGGAATAGTGTTGTATATTTGTTACAATATAGGAATAAATATTGAGGCCAAAGTCTATAGTTTACAGTGTGGTTTACACTTAATTCCAATGCCCTAAAAATGCCCCATGTTCCACCTATTATTCCCTCCCCCTCCTCTCAGAACCTCTGGTAACCACTATCTTTATAACAATGTTACATGTTCTTCCATTACTACAATATTGATAAATTTACTTTGTCCATGGTTGCATCCCCCTTTATGTTTGTTAATTCCTCAGCATTGAGGATTTTGGGATGGTGGTGTCCACTCTGCTTCTTATTGAGAGGGGGCTTAGATCTTATGGGGCAAATGCAAGGAACTGTTTTTGCTTGCAGTTGTAGATACTCCCTGTTTTTTAGGATAGGAGTTCTCCATCATCACCATTTTGTTTGTTGTCCTGGGTGAGTCTGATAGACTGGAGAATAGGTGTTGGCTGTAACTCTTCAGAGATTCAGGGCTCAACTGACATATGAACAGACAGAAGATTTAAGTCTATGAGATATATATTTAACAGGTATAGTGCCAATTATAGGATCAAATAAAAAGGGTAGAAGAATCATGTGTAGGGAAATTATAAATGAGTCTAACTGTTACAATAGGGAAATAGGTTGTCATATATTCCAAGATAAGGCCCACTCACAGGGTGATGATTTCAAGGAGTTGTGTGCCTTGCCTAACTATATGACTCTAAAGCCCTCAGGGGCATCCCTATTTGAGGCTTTATTTATAGTGGCAGTTAGTGAGCTCTGCCTGAGACATGTGTAAGTGTAACCTCTGGAATGACTTCCCGACTTATTTTGAAATCTCTTAGCCATAAAAACTCTTTTGTATTTGATGTTTCCCCCTTTTGGTCAAGGTCTTTTTCCAAATGCTTTGCTGGTTGGTGCTTGGTAATAACCCCTCCATGCCTGGGAGATTCATCCCTGGAGTCATGTCCCATGCTGAGGGGAGGTAATGTATTTATTTGCTAAGTTTTGCTTATAGCAGAAGTTCTTAATGAGGTGTCCGTGAGCTTTAATTTAAATAAAAAAAAAACAAACATTATTATTGTGGGGACATGTTGGTATGGGTGTTATATATTTATTAAATAACACATAGTATAGTGTGGACTTAGTAAGGCATCCATGGTTTTCACCTAACTGGCAAAGGGGTTAGTGGAACAAAAATGGTTAAAAACTCCTGACTTAGAGAGAGGCCACATTTGAATAACAAGGAGGTTTTCAGGAGGTAACTTGTAGGTAATAGTTATAGTTGGGCTAAGTTTCAGTTTTACAAGAGTAAGGGTCATAGTTACATGCATTAATAATGTGGGCTTGGCTTACTGGTCTGCTTTCTATTATTAGGTACTGCCTATGTACTTGAGAGGTTCTTGTCCCTCTCTTTGAGAACATAGCAAGACTCCCTAGGATGGTAGTTTAATATTTTCTTGTTTATTGTATGTATCTCCACTCACTGAGATAATACCCTATGACAAGATGAACACATTCATATTCCATAGAAGCATGCTCCAGGCGCGCCCTTTCCCACATATCCCCACACCACTGACAACCAGCACCAGTGACCCTCCCCTGCCATATTTGTCAAAAGAACATCTGGGGAAGTCTTGATCACATACACGTTTCTTCCTCCTGCCCCTCTCTGGATGCTTCCCAGTGTTCCCCTAGATTCTGGAGTTTCAAAGTGGTTGATTCAGATAGGGCCTGCCAGTTTAATAGTTGTTTTGGTAGAGGGACTGATTCCTGGAGCTTCCTATACTGCCATCTTCCCACAATCCTCTCTTTTATTCTCTTAATGCAGTGAATTATACTGATTGATTTTTACATGCTAAATTAATCTTCAATTTTGGAATAAACCTATGTTGAATTCAACTTGATAATATTTTCTTTAGAGTTTCCCATCAATATTCAAGATAGAAATTCTCCTGTAATTTTCCCTTGACATAATGCCCTTGTCAGGATTTGATGTTGAGGTTATCCTGGCACTATATGTTATTAGTATCCCTCTTTTTGTTTTCTAGAAGAGTTTATGTAAAATTGTGCTATATTTTTTAAATTTTATGGAAGAAATCTCTATTGAAGGAATTTGTTTCCACATAGATCTTTATGTGGATTTTTAAAATCCTCAATTAAACATCTTTAATGAAATTAGAACTTACGGGACTATCTTTTTCATCTTCTCTGAGTTTTAGTAAGTTGTGATTTTAGGAATTTATTCCATGTAATTTGTCAAAATTCTTGCCATAAATTTGTCCATAGTAACATCTCTACTGATGTCTCATTTTACATTTTTCATGTTGTTTACCATTCCCCTCCCCTATCTTTACCCTTCTCGTCCATTTGGTAAGTTTTGTTAGAAGTTTGTTAACGTTATTTTTTTTAAAACCAATTTTTAGCTTTGCCAATTTTCTTTATAGTAGATTTTTTTTCTATTTAAGAGTTTCTAGTCATCTTTACTGAAACTGCTCATTATGCTGGTCCGCTTTGACCCTGTTTTTTGACTCTTTCAGACCCTGTTTTTTGTTTGATTATACCATAACATTTATCATAACAATGAACATTTTTCTATATGCTGCTATATATAGTATTAATCTCTTATTACTTAGTGTGATGCAGCCTTCTCTCAATAAAATGAGAGAAAATTTTGAGGACTAAAATTTGCTTTTGAAAATAGGTCATAGAGCGTAAGATATGGGGGCTCACAGAAAATGGCTTTAGTTCCCCTCAAAAAGAGTTTAAAGTAAACAAAACCCTTCCTGTTAGACTTAAGTTATGGTGAGAAAGAAAGGGAAAAAATTTGGTTTCATTTTACTATTATAAAAAAATCAAAAATCATAAAAAGAATATTTGGAAAAAAGAAAAATACTTTTCGTTATACCATCATCCTGTTAAAGTCATGATTGACATTTTGGTTTATTTACTTCCAATTTTATTTACCTTGCATCTTTTAATATTATTAAAATCAATAATTTATTTTTAATTAAATATTAAATTTAATATGAAATATTAAATTTAATATCATTGAAATGACTATATAAATTTGAAATTTTTTTTCTAGATAAGTCCAATATAATGATTTCATTTCATTAATTGGACAAAAATGTCCACTGCACTTCCTCTCAACCTTGTAAGACAATGCTTCCCCATGTACTCAGTGTGGCAAACTTTCCAGCTTCCCCATTTCCCAGTCCCAACAGGGGTTGCTCAGTATCAGGAAAGGTAAAGCCACGTTGTTCTTTGTTCCTGCCTTCTGTCACTATGCATGAAGGCAGCCGAAGGAAGAAAGGAAGAGCAACAGAGATTCCAGACCCCTAGCTTTGGGGTCAAAACATATTTTTCTAGTAAGGAAATCTAAACATTCTAAATAGATTTAATTTTATGCAGAAATCTATCATGACAAAAGGAGCAGTAGATAACTGATGCCTGCCTGGGTATGTTCAGACTGTTGCTACCTGCCCTTTTAATTCTATGGCCACTGAACTCCCCACATTATACTGTAATCCTCAAGCACCTTATAAACAGCTTCATATATTAATGCAATTTTAGTATTTATACCAGCACCACTTCCAAAGATGATTTGAAAAAGCTGAAATTTAGTGTATTGAAAGTATTTTTATTATTTTTGTCATAATAGGTGCTCAAAACATTACTTAATTAAGAAGCTTAAAATAAAATATTAGAATAAATTTCTTTTTAATATAATAGCATAATTTGAATCACATGTTGCTGGCTACAAGATTTTTTTATACACACCCTCTCCTTTGATTCTCACGGGATTGTCATGGATGACCAGTATTATTTTTCACATTTTTCTGATGAGGAAACTAAAAGCAGAAGGTTTGTTACTCAAGTCTCACAACATGTGTCAAGCTCCTGATTTCTGATTCTTTACTAGTTCCATTTTACCATGTTGCTTTATATATGCTCATATTGTCTTACATTCATGTTCATTAGGAGTATTTTATTCTTTGATTATAAAATTGGAATACTTCAGGAGAAAACAAAGTGATTTAGTGTAGGATGAGTTTTAAAAGCAAGTATTTTTTGGTACATACAATATTATGAGTCACGTAAATTTGCAGACAGTTTGTGTTCATGCAATCCCAGATAACGTATAAAGTTGGTGTTTCTTAAAACTCTCTCTATATCTTGGAATTCCATTTCACCCCAATCTTACAAGTTTATCAATATTATTACTGCATCTTACAAAATGTTGATGTGTTAGCCTTTATGTTGTATCATATATTTCTTTCAATTTCTCTGTAACTATGTAAGAAAATAATAGTAAAAATAACAGTATAATAGGAAAGATGGCTTTCTTATATGATTCCCCACTGCTTATGTTAATAGCTATTCCATAAAAATGCAAGTGTTTTATCATCTGAAAATATATCTGGCTTCATCTTTTAGGAAAATGTGATTTGATTTTTCAGTGTACCAAATTCTGTACAATCAAAGTTTTTCCTGCTGGGAGAAATGCATTCTATTGATATTAATTAAATGTGTTCAGCAAATCTCTAAAGATACTTGTGGAATGTAAAAAAAGTGGTTTTTAATCCATTACAAGAACACTTGTCTCTTGAAATCCAGTTATCTCTCAGCTTGTTGAGCTCTCTTGTCAGGAAAAGCAACAGGGTTTAACTCATTTTAGTTAAGCTAATTTCTGAAAATTTAAGAGAAACTGAACATACAGTCAAAAATTACTGATAGTGACAAGAAGATTAAATGCCACAGTGGATTACAGGTATTTCTTATGCTAAAAAATCTTGAAATATAACATTTAATACAGGTAGGTGATGCATTTATATATCCTAAAGCAAGTTTGAGAGGCATCTTTAGGCAAATGATATACAGTAGAAATAAAATATGAGACATTTAAAATTTTCTGGTAGCCACATTAAAATTAAAGATAAACTGGTGATATCATATAAATGTTAAACATATGTTTTATTTAATACAATATATTCAAAATTTATCATTTCATCATGTAATCAATATAAAAATTATTAGATATTTTCCTATTTTTTTTCTTACTAAGTCTTTGCAATCTCATATGTATTTAACCCACGGCAATCTCATTTCAGATACGCCACATTTCTGTGCTTAATAGTCACATGTGACTAGTGGTTCCCATATTGACAGCACAGCTTAGTCTTGGACTATGGGCTCCACAAGAATTGGGTCATTAATTTCTTTATTTATATCACCTCTCATAGCACTTGGCACATGGTAAATGTACAGTAAATGACTGAATAAAGAAAGAAAAAAAGGAAGGCAAAGAATTTTGTAGTCAGAACTACATTATCCACTTACTAATTGGATGACCTTGGTTAGTCAAATTACTCTGCCTAAACTCAGTATTCTTTGTAGGAATAGAGGTATTTGTGTCTGCCTTTCAGAATTATTGTGAAAAAATTAAATGGGGGTAATACGGGCAATACACCTACCTGGTTTCCTTCCATTTCTGAAATCTGAATTATCATATATTTTATGGCTTGATCTGATAGTATCAACTTTTATTAGATTTTTATAAATTACTCCATCAAACATAGTATAATTTTTCAGTTACAAGTGAGTGGAAAGGAAGGAACTGGTAACAGAAAGTAGGAAGTTCTTGGCATCAAGATTATAGCCAAGGACAATTATGTTAAATTGCTTAGCATGCTGTGGAATTAATTGCCCGTGATCTTAATTATAAATACTTAATTTATAAAACAGCCTGTAAACACACAGGTCCACATTTTGGTAAATAAGTTCAGCCGTGGCTCATAATTGGTCCTACCGCCCAGTACTCTCCCCACTTCCCTGGGACAGATTCTCCACCGCCCACAGGCTCTCCCATTCCTGCCCCGAGCCTGCAGCTTCCCTCTGTCCCCAGTGGGGCCCTAGGTGCAGGAGAAAGGAGGATTGTGTTTCAGGCATGTGTACCCTGCACATCTGTGAGAGTGTGCACTGGTCTGCGAAGTATCCCTATGCTCAAGGGAGCACCACATTCAATAGCAAATAAAAAATATCTTGGCATGTTGAAAGAGACTGCTGAAGAAATGAAAAAGCTTTTTTTATCTGCTTTTTGAACATGGGGTTCTCCCCATCTTTTTATTTTATATTGGGCCCTGCAAATTATGTAGCCAGCCCTGGTATGATGTAATGAATATTTGCACAGTTAACCCTATGCAGCCACTACACGGGACATAAAATAGAACATCGTCAGCACCCAGAGTTCCCCACTGTTTCATCCCAATCAAAACACTCTTATTCACCTCTCAGTTAACCACTAACCTTAGTTTTGTACTAATAATTTCCTTACTTTTCATTCTAGTTTTATCCCCTAGAATGATGGTAAATTATTTTCCCTATTCTTATAATTTGTATAAATCAAATCACACAGCATGTGTTTTTGTGCCTTATGCTTTGCTCAATATACTTGTAAAATAAATTCGTGCTGCTACATACTACTGTAACTTGTTCATTTTCATTGCAGTACAGTAGTCCATTGTAGGAACATATCATGAAGTATTTAGCCCATTATTAATGGACATTTGAGTTGTTTCCAGTTTTGGATTGTTCTGAACAGTACTGTACCTGTCTCCTTGTGTGTATATGTAAACGTTTCTCTAGGGTATATATCAACGAGAGGATTTCTTGATGCGTCGATTATATATACCTTCAACTTCTCAATAATGCCAAAAATTTTCCTAAAGGTTAGTACGAATTCTTAATCCCATAAGGCATTCCCATTGCTTTACATCCTCTTCAGCTCCTGTGATTGTTAAATTTGTAAATTTGTGCCTATCTGGTGGAAATTAGTGCTTTTTAAAAGTTTGTTTTCATTTGCATTTCCCTGCTTATTGATGAAATTGATGAACACTTTAAAAAATATTTTTCCAGTCATTTGGATTTCCTCTTTTTTGAAATCCTATTAAGGTACTTTTGTCCATTTTTCTTTTGGGTTGTCTACTTTTTCTTATCGAGTTGTAAAAATTCTTTAAAATTATTTTAACCTGTAATCTTTGTCAGTTGCATGTGTTAGAAAAAAATGTCTCCAGCTCTATAGCTTGTGAAAGGAGGACAATTATCATAGCAGTTAATACTTTTTGAGAAGATGATGAAGTCTTTCCATTTGTATGTATCTGCTTATTTTTTTCCTCCCTTCTTCTTTTACTACTCATTTTTATTAGATACATTATTTCTCTTAGTGTATACCATTATGCTTTAAATATACCTAACTTTGATCATGTAACTTATCAACTTAGAATGATACTTTTGCTAATTCATTGTAATTGAGGTTATGTACACCATTTACAAACTTCTTTCCCCCCTCAAAACTTTGGTTAATTGCATTGTTTACTGGTTATGTCTCCTAGGCTAGGATAAAACTCTTGTGTCACACTCATTTTTCTTCAGTATTTTGAAGGCATTTTTCCACTGCTTTCTAGCTTGGAGCTTTGCTTTATTTATAGGTGGCTTGCTCTTAATGCCTGTTTATTCAAGGATTCTTTATTTCTGAATTCTAGTAATATTTCTGGGATATGTTTTGGTGAGCATCATACTATGTCAATTTTTTCCCCCTGAGAAAAGGCATGTCCTTCAATTTGAAGATTCTAATTTCATTTTATTTCTGTAATTATTTCTTAAACTTTGACTATAATATGTTTGTTCTATTGTTTTGCTTCTTTTCTTCTTTTGCCTGTTTTCTATGTCTGGCATTCTTTTTATCATTTTTAACTATTTGTCTGTTATGTTTTATATTGTCCACTTCTACCAATCCTATTTTAAATTTCCCAAGCTCTGTCTTCATTTCTGCAAATGATTTTATTTTTTCCCTTTTATTTCTTTCTTGTATTCTGTCAGCTCAAGTATTATCTTTTATTATTTTGCCATATATTTCTTCAGCTCTTGTATCCCTTTTTGGTTATTTTTATACAGGAGATTACCTCCTTTCTTGCCACCAAAACTTCTTAGGCAATATTATTTAGTCAAAATGTTCATAGTGTTTGTGGCAAAATTTTTTCATCATTTTTTTTTCTGGCAACATACTTATGGTTTTCATCAAGTTCTCTTTTCTTTGTTTCTGCAGTATTTTTGTATATACTTGTTCATTTTATATTATTACTCACTTTGCATGTGGTAAGTTCTTCTTGGATTGGCCGTTTTGTAGGAGGTGGTGTAAGAGAATGGCCAGGGGAAATTTCCAGGTTAATGGGAAACATCTTCAATAACACAAGTTCATGTTTGCATGAATTCTTTTAGCCTTTACGTCTCCCATGCCATTTTATATCCACACATTGTTGAGTCCCTCTCCTTACATTTGCTTCATCTGTAGGTTGATTCCTGAAAATATGAGTCATCTGGTTGATTCTTTTTCATCCCTGCCTTCCCAACTTATTGACACTTTGTGAAAATGTGGTTGAGGGATGCTTCTGCTGTGAGCATAAGCACCTTAGTTCTATTTCTCCAAGTGGATTTGCTCCTTAGGATATGACCCCTTATTTCAGAGAGTCATTTTCTGTCTGCTTTGCCTGATCTGTAACTATGGGCATCTTTAACTTCCATTTATTTTTGAAAACTCTTTCTCATATAATGTGCTTCAGGATTATAGATTTCTCCTGGTTTAATCTAAGGAATTTGCATTTCTGGTCTTCTAAGAAGACAAGGAGGCAAATACTGTATGCTTACTTCACAATTTATAAATAAGAATATAACTTTTTTACAACTTATTTTAATTGAGGTGAAATTCACTAACATAAATTAACCACTTTAAAATAAATAATTCAGCAGCATTTAGTACACTCACAATGCTGTGAAGTAACCACCTTTATTTAACTCCAAAACATTTTCATCACCCCAAAAGGACACCCTGTACCCATTAAGCAGTTGCTCCCCAGTTTCCCCTCCCTCCAGCCCTTAGCAACTTGGAAACCACCAATCTGCTTTCTGTTTCTATGGATTTATCTAATCTAGATATTTCTTATAGATGGACTTATACATTATTTGTCCTTTTGTGTCTGGCTTATTTCACTTGTTTTCAAGGTTTATCCAGGTTTTAGTATATATCAGTACTTCATTCCTTTTTGTGGGTGAATCATGTTCCACTGCATGTATATACTACAATTTCTTTATTCATTAATCCACTGTTGGATAGTTGGGCTGTTTCTACCTTTTGGCTATTGTAAATAATTTTGTTATGAAAATGTGAGTACATGTTTTCAATTCTTGTGATTATATTTTAAGGAGATAAACCACATGCTAAGAAGCAAGGCTCCCTGAAAAACTACTGTGCATGCATTAATATTTAACCTGAAACACATTGACTATTATCTATTTGTAATTTTATGTTAAATGATAGTTTTATAACTTCCTCAAAAGTTACTTGTAAGATATAAAATAAAAAAATAACATTTTTATGGGGCATAGTTTTATTTGGTAGAGAATGGATTAACTGATTGTTTTTATCTCACTCATCATCTATTTTTTAAAAATTTTATTGAAGTATATCATTCATACATCAACATACATAAACAATAAGTGTATAGTCAAAGTTATGAACTTACAAAGCAAACATGCATAACATCATACAGGGGTCCCATACATCAACCCACCACCAACAACTTGCATAGTTGTGAGATATTCATTACAAATTATGAAAGAATATCGTCAAAATCTTACTACTAACTATAGTCCATATCTTACATTTGGACTCACCATCTATTTTTAAGAGATAAGCAAGGTTTTTGTGAAACCACACTAAATATTCTTTTAAAAAATGGTGCTTTTTTATAACAGCTGTATTACACCATTGAACCATATTGATTTTTCCTTTTTTAATACTATGTTTGAATTTGTATCTTCCTTAAGTTGGGTAAAAGATTTTTGTAGATCTGCCTGTGATTATTATCTCAGGAAATGTAAATATAGTCCATCATTGCTTAGTTATCTATTTTATGGACAGATAAATACTTACCTTAGACTCTAAAATTGTTACCACACAACTAAAGAAATGAGGATATTGGATTAAGCATTATTTTAATAGTTTGTGAGTAAATGAATGGGTTTAATTATTTGACAATTCTAATGAGGTATTTGTTTAAGTTAACAGTGGATTTATTTGGATAAATCATCCCTTTTGAAATAACACATTGTGTTAGGCAAGGTTTTTAGAAAATATTATCTTAAAATCATCAAAGATATGAAAAGAGAGTGGGTAACTCTACAGATAAATTTTTGTTTAGCCACATATAACCAGAGTGGTAAGCAAAATATTGGGGCCACCAGATCTGTTTATGCCATGAAGGCTTTTGTTGTTATGGTATGCATGGGGAAAGCAAAATATATTAAAATATTAAATAGCAATTATATGTTAAAGTATTCTAGGACACTTGCTTTATCCAAGAAGAGGGTAAAGTTGTTAAGCATGCATTTTGTAATATGTAGAATATCACTAAAAAGAGAAATACTGTATTACTTACAAAACTGTGTAACTTCTGAACAGATAGAGGGTTAGAAATAGCATAATGGTATTTAATACAAATGAAAGCGAGAAAAAACAAGAAAGGCACAAGTAGTAAAATACAAATGAAATTTAGAAGCTAGATATAAATTTAAAATTATTAATTTATTGAACAAAAATAAACAAAATACTCTAGTTTAAGGTCAAAGATTTTCAGACTGTATTAAAATGAAGTCCAGCTATATCCTGCCCATAAGAGACACATTTAAAGCAAAAAGGTTTAGAAAAGTTGAAGTAAAAGCATTGTCAGTTCTCTTAATTACTGCTTGCATGGTATATGTTTTTCTATCCATTTACCAATATTAAGAATATATAAGGTGATATCAATAAAGATATAAAGAGAAAAATAATTTCAATAATTTTGAAAATTTAGACATAAGAAAACTTCTGGAAAAATATAACCTACCTAAACTGACTAAACAAGACACAGATAACCTAAAGACTTTTATAACCTTTTAAGAAACTAACTGGTATGATTAATTCCATGTGTCATCTTGGCTAGGTTATGGTTCCAGTTATTTGATTAACAAGCACTGGCCTAATTGTTGCAGTGAGAGTATTTCATGTATTTAAAGCATTAGCTAGTTGATTGCATCTACTTCTGATTACATCTACAGTCAACAAAGGAGATTGCCTTTAGCAGTGAAAAGAGTCTCCTCATCCAATCAATTAGAAACCTTAAAGGGAAAACTGAAGATTTCAGCAGTCAGAAAGAATTTCTACCTCTACTTCAGCCAGCCCAGCTTGTCCTGGAGAAATAATCATCGCCTTCATTGAGTTTCCAACTTGTAGCCTGCCCTACAGAATTTGGATTTGCCTGGTCATGTGAGCCAATTCCTATAATAAATCTCTTAATATGTACATATCTATATCTCCTATCAGTTTTGTTCTTCTGGAAAACCCTGACTAATACAGTTACCTTTAATGAAAAATATTTCTGCACAAACTGCCAGGGTAGATAGCTTCCCTGGCAAATTCTATCAAACATTAAAGGAAGAAATAACCCTATTACATTTAGAGAATGTAAAAAAGTTATATTTCAGAGAAATAGAAACAATCTATACCAGTTTACAGCCAATCAGGAGACAGAATCCACAGTGATTTAAACAAGGAAAATGCAGTATAAAGAATTATTACGGCATGATAAGAGCTCCTATATAAGATGGAAGAGAACTCCCTAAGGCTGAGGGAGGATAGCCAGAATGGAAAAACATTCCCAAGGCTGGGATTCAGAACTCATTGGAGAGGGTAGTTGCAGCCCACTGGATGGCAGAGAAGTCTGTGATATTGCCTGGGCCAGAGGTGGTCCACAGTCACTGGGCAAGTAGGGCTGCAAGCAAGCCTCTGCTGGGAGTGGGTGAAAAAGCATGCCGGCATGCAGAGGGAGTGGGGACACTGCTGTGCATGGGAGGTCTGGGACATCTGGTGTCCACATTGGAAGGGCCATGGGTGACAAACTTCCAGGGAAGGGATGGGTGAACAGAGGAAGTTGTAGTGCCAGTACTAGCAAAGGGTCTGGAGTGTGCTGTTCATATTGTGAGGGCTATGGGAAGGTGATCACTGGGCCAGGCTGCGGCTGTGAGTTCGTTGTGGGATCTACATCCTCTATGAATATTTGATGTACTACAATAGAGGTGACATTGCACATGTCTTGAGAAAGGAGGAATTTTTCAATACATGTTGCTAGAAAAATTATAATTATTTTAATATAAAAAGATAAAATTGGGCTACTATCTCACATCATCTCATCCTTGAGTGGTAGTGACTAAAAGTGAGCATCAAAAGGGCTTCCAGAGCTGGAAGTATTCTGGTTCTTAATTTGAGTACTATTAATAAGGATGTTTATGAAAATTCATGTACTCGGTAATTATGAAATGACAATACTTATGCTCAATATTTATGTCCAATTTTTTGCATGAATTATACTTTGAAAGTTAAAAAATATGAATCTTTTAACTTTAAGAGACAATATAGGAAAATACACTCATGACCTTTAAGTAGGAAGGGATTTCTTTTAACAGGTACAAAAATACCAACCATAAATCAAAAAAATTGATAAATTTACCCTATATTAAAATTGAAACTTTTATTCATCAAATGTACCATAAAAAAGTAAAAAGACCAGTCACAGAGTGGGAGGAAAAAATTGTAGTACATATAACCAACAGTTTTCTAAAACCCAGAAGATAAAAAGTTTCTCTAAACCAGGAGTTCTTAACCTTTTTTGTTCCACAGACCCCTTTGCTAGTCAAGTGAAAAGCACAGACCCCTTTCTAAGTCCACGCTATACTGTGTATTATTTAATAACTATATCACACCCACACCAACATGTCCCCACAAGAATAATGGTTCTTTGAATTTCAATTCAAGCTTACAGACCCCTTGTGAAGAACTCCTGCCTAAGGAGAAAATGAGAATCAACCCACTAGAAAACTGGACAAAAGACTAGAGAAAGAAGTTTGAATGGATATGTCCAAATTCCCGATGAACTTATAAAATGGTGCTCAACCTCATTAGCAATTAGATATATGTAAAGGAAATCTAGGAGATTCCATTCCACACCCCCCAGATGGTTATAAATCTACAAGACTGACAGTATAGCATTGGTAAAAGAGCTGTGAACTCTCCTACCCTGCTGGTGTCAAGAAAAGCCCAATTCTAGTAATGCCATTCTGAGGTTTGTACTCTAAATCAGTGCTTCTCGTTTTTTGCTGTGCATATTATTCACACAGACTTTCATGTACAAACGAATCTTGTTAAAATGGAGATTCTGATTGGCCTGGGTTGAGGCCTGATAGGGTGCACTTCTATCAAGCTCCCATATGATGTGGATTCTGCTGATCCTTGGACCAGCATGTCCTTAAGAGAACCTTTTGCACATAAGCTCTAGGATGCATGTACAAAATTGTTCATAGCAGTAGAGTTTGTAATAACTCCAAACTGGAAACAACTCAAATGTCATCAACAGTACAACAGATAAATACATTGTGGTAAATTCACTGTGATGGTTAAATTCATGTGTCATTTTGGCTAGGTGGTGGTGTCCAGGTGCTCAGTCAAGCACTGTCCTGCTTGTTACCTGAGGATCTTTAGTAGTTGGGATTTGCCTCTAATCAGTTGATTGCATATACAAGCAGCCAAGATTGCCTTCAGTGAAGTGGGTAATTTCCCCATCCAATCAACTGGGGGTCTTGAAATCCAGAACTGAGGGTTTCAGAAGTCAGAAGAGGAATTTCTGCCTCAACTTCAACACTGGCTCTTGTTGGAAGTTCCAGCCAGCAGCTTTCCCTGATGAATTTTGACTAAGGACTTCAATATCACCTTCACTGGGGTTTCCACCTTGAGAAAAGCTTACCCTGTGGAGTTCAGACTTCCCAAACCCCAGAGTGACATTAGCCAATTCCTAACATTAAATCCCTTCATGTAGAGATATATCCTGTTGGGTTTTTTTTCTCTGGAGAACCTTGACTAATGCATGTATTCTGGGAGGAGTATATAGCAAGAAGGTGAACAAATCTTGCCTACATGCAACAACGTAGAAGAGTTTCATAAATGTCACGTTAGCAATAAAAGAAAAAACTAAAGTATTTTGATAGATTATGTTTAAATAAAAAGATAAAATAAGCTTTATATTTTAGTACCATTGACAAAATTAAAAAAAAAGACAAATGTTTACAAGAAAAGTCAGAAAAATAGTTAGCTCTTGGGGAAGGGAAAGAGCTTTGATTAGCAAGAAAGGATTTTGGGATGCTGGCATATATATTTTTTTCTGGTAACTAAGTGGTATAGTATTAGTTAATCTGAACACAAAATTTTATGTGCTTTTCTCTATTTATGTTATATTTTACAATAGAATGTTTTTAATATGACAAATTCACTAGGAAAATTAATGCTGAACTCATGTTCCCTTAGACCTTTTGGGGACTGGAAGTCTTATGGTAACCAAACAGCAGCCCAGTTTACCCTGGACTGAGGAGTTTCCCAAGATGCACAACTTTTATTACTAAAATGAAGCAGTTCCCGTCAGGAACGCCAGGACAGTTAGTCATCTAGACAAAGGACCAGGTCTGGATACTATTGTAAAATTATACTAGGAAACACATTAACAGTAAGAAGGCGGAGTCTTTAAGCATTCTACATAGGAGAAAGAATCTGAAGGCTAACCCATTGGAGAGATTTATTTGAAGTGTCTAATGATAATAGCTAAGAAAAGGCCACAGTGTCATGCATTTTGTTAACTTTCTTGAGAATGCTCAGTGTTGTATTGTCTGACCAGCCTCTCTGGATAGAACAACTTCTGAATTTGAACTGGGTTCTCTCACCTATACCCTCTTGTCTGGCCACAGTGCTCTGTGCTTAGGTTTTTTTTTTCTTTTTTTCTTAGTTAGGCAAGCAAAAAGAATTTATTGGAAAATGGGGGAAAGAACAGAGCTTGCTAAGAAGTGGGAGAGAAAGATGGAAATACACACCAAGATTTGGTGTGGGCTGCTCTGGGCAGAGAGGGCCTGTGCTTAGGTTTTAGGGATCTGAAAAAAAGTGTGGGACTCAGAACCCCATCTCTTCATTTTTATTGTTGCTGTCCTCCTCTGAGGGAAACTTTCACAGCCTGCTAGACCTACACTCATCATGCTTCAATACCCAGCTCAATTGTCACCTCACCTGTGAAGCTATCCTTGGTCTTCCTGTGTAGAATTGCTTCCTCCTCTGAGTGGGCACCACAACATAAATCTATTATATCACTTGTCCCAAAGTGGTAGTGGTGTGTCTTATGTACTTTTCCCCAATTAGGCTGCATACTTCTCAAAAGCCAGAGCTGGGTCTTGTCTATCTTGTGTTCTCAACACTTAGCACAATGCCTGGCATGTCATACGCATTCAGGGTTTAGCTGCACCCAATAAATATGAAATAAATACTTGCTGAGTTTGTAGGCAGTAAAACCATATATTTAACTGCAACGCTAGGTGTAATAATTAATTTGGTTTTTAAGAAAACCACGCTATATTATTATTCACATGTCTAGTAAGTATTGCTTGCATGATTGAGTGGTGCTGTGGTAAATAACAGATTTGATTTTTTTTAAAGTAAAAAAAAAGTCAGTACAGATATGTAAGCTTTTGACTCTTATTGAATATAAATGACTCAGAAACTAAACACTTCTAGGGCAGCTTCTACATGGTGTGTGAGTTTTAATAGGTCAAAACCACATTTATTATTAAAAAAAAAAAAAAACTGACGAATTTTCTCTCTAATACATATGACAAAGGGTAATGCAAATTTTGTGGACCAGTAGACATGTTTGCATCCCTACATATATTTTTGAATCTATGCTAAATCTGAGGTGAACTATTCATTACTGTGTCCTATTCATAGGGAAACCAAAGCCAGTCATTCTTCTTCTTTAATATCCCATAACAATATATAGTGTTCTGAAATGTATTTTAAGCCAATGAGAATGTCTGTTTTTCTTTGGATGGCTGGGCTTTGAAGGAGCTTCAAATTTTTCTGTGCAGTCCATGAGATGGATTTATAGTGTAGATAGGTAAAGGCAATAACTATTGAGCTCACAGAATATCCCTTCTTCACTGAAGGGGGAAAGAAGACTTTTGTCATTTCTGGTTACTTTGCAAGAGGTAAAATATTTCATAGCTTTTAAGTTAGAATTAATTTATCACAACTATTCAAAGAATCTATTCAGTTACACATGAATGGCTATGAAAATTGATTTCCTCTTTTATGACCCCTCATTTTTATCAGTTGTGCTAAGCTATGACCACTGGGAAATACAGTGGATGTATATAAGAGATGTTTCATTCAAGAATTTCATACATATTAATCTTTTAAACATGAAATAGTGAAACTATGCTGGCAAAATATACTACAATTGTATTGCTTAAAAAAATAAAAGCCAGTGTTTTTTTATTTGAAGGTTTACTGGAGCTTAGCATTTCTTCAAAGTGAATTTTATTAAATGTTATACTAATTACTTGTACCATCAGTTAAGAAAAGCAAATCTCTGTGAGAGCATTTTCTGAAGTTTTTGGTATACGCTGAGATTTAACTTTGTCCATAGTCATCTAGCCAAAATATTAATATTAGTTAATTTACTTAGTTACTTTGAATTAGGTTTTAGAACACAAAAAGCAAGATCTTATCTTTAATTTGCCTTTTTTTAAAAGCAAATTTCTGACTAGATTTATAATCCCTTTTTTATACTTAGGGTGGTTTCTCTGGCATAAGTTTAAAATTTAGAATTAATAATTCATGACCACAGTAATTTATAAGTATTTAGTGTAACATTTTGCAAGCATAGAAATAAGCATAGAAATAAGGATAATTCCAATGTTATAGATTTTTCTTTATCTGAACTCCTAGTTTTTAGCTTAAATTCCTCTTTGGGGGCAAAGTTTGGTTGGGAAATGTTGCTTTGAAAAAAATATTAAAGTAACACGGAAGTGTTTCCTCTTGTGTTTAAAAACAAGATCATTTTTTCCCATTTACAAAAAAAGGAAAATGTAAACTTTTAAAAATTATTCATATGTTTTTTATGAACTTCATTGCCCCTCTAATTATTTTCATCTAATGGTACGTGAATCAAAGTGTTTTTCCAAATTAATCTGTAGAATATATGAGTTTTTAAAATGGGATTTGCATATTTTTTCAATTTTTAGTATTTTTGAAATAATTAAAAATAAGTAAGGATTTTGCATGTGGTTTTTTTTAAAAACAAATACCATTAGAATTAATAAATTGATAGGTATAGAGAGAAAACAAGTAAAATAACTATATAAAATTACAGTTTTATTCTATTCTTTTTAGTTGTATTTTTTTCTACTTTTTTTTTTGGTCAGAATTAGGTTAAGATTTGAGCATTGGTGAAAATGAGATATTTTCCAAAGGCTGCATCAGGATGTAATATGGTTTGTATCAGTCAGCCAAAGGGGTGCTGATGCAAAATATCAGAAATCTGTTAGCTTTTATGAAGGGTATTTATTTGGGATAGAAGCTTACAGGTACCAGGCCATAAAGCGTAAGTTACTTCCCTCACCAAAGTCTGTTGCCACATGTTGGAGCAAGATGTCTGCCGATGTCTGCAAGGGTTCAGGCTTCCTCTTCCTCTTAAGGCTGCATGGTCCCAGCTTCTTCCAATATCAGCTGTAGGCTGGGATAAGTCTGTCTCTCTCCCAGGGCCTGTTTCTCTTCAGGCTCAGCTGCTCTGCTCGCTCCACAAGGCCAGCTGTAAACAATCAGGCTAACGGCCTGTCTCTCTTCCTGGGGCCTCTGCTGTGTCAAATGGAGACTTCTCTCCTTCCTCATGTGTCTGCTTCTCTGTGTGTTTACTTCCTGGGGCTCCAATATAAAAAACTCCAACTAACTCCTCTGCCTTGTTGTTTTCTCTTTGAGTCCCTGCTCACCAAAGGGGCTTGGACGACTCAATGTCCTACTGACATGGACCAATCAAAGCCCTAATCATAATTTAATCAAGTAAAAGTGAAACTTCTGAATCCAGTATGCCCAGAGGAACAGACCAGTTTACAAACATAATCCAATATCTATTTTGGAATTCGTAAACAATATCAAACTGCCACATGGTTGTTTAAAAATATTTATATATTCCTGGATACCCCAGTAATACAACATTGGCTTCAAAATGAAAAAAACACCACCATTTGGACAATTTACTTAAGAAAACTGAAAATCTTAAGAGGAAAGACTCAAACAGAAATGGTATAGAGGTGAAAAATATGGTTAGGATTCAAATAGTCAAGAAGGAAAACAGTAAAAATAAAATCAATTAAATGATTTTTCAAGCAAGATAATAGATTTTCACTTTTTAGTTATTATAATAAGGCTTCTGTTTGGGTTTGTGTACAAGTATTTGCATGGGTATATGTTTTCATTTTTCTTGGATTAATAAATAGATATAGAATTGCTGGTTTATACCATAGATGTATGTTTATTTAAGGAACAAGATTTTTCCAAATTGGTGGTATCATTTTACACTACTGTTAGCCACACATAAATGCTTCGTTTGCTCCACATCATCTCCAACATTTGATGTTGTCAGTCTTTTTCATTTTTACCATTTCAGTGGGAATATCTCATTGGGTTTTAATTTGCATTTTTCTGATGACTAATGATGGTGAGCATTTTTTCATGTATATTTGTATATATTTTGTGAAGTGTCTGTGTCTTTGGCCCATTTTTGAATTTGGTGATTTGTCTTTTTGCCTTTGAGTTGCAGGAATCTGTACATATTTTGGGTATACATTTTGTCAAATATATGTGTTTTGAATATTTATGCACAGTCTTTAACTTGCTTATTTCTTTCTTGCCTTTTATGAGCAGAATGATTTATTTTTTACTGTGTCTTCTCCAAGAATCTTTGTTCCAACATTGTGAAGATCTTCTCTTCTATTTTTTAGTGGTAGACTTGTTTAAGCTTTTATATTTCAACCTATAATCCTTCATTCAAACTGATGTTTTGTGCATGGTTTAAGGTAGCACCATTTGTTAATTGCTTTGGTACCCTTATTAAAAATCGTTGATCATATTTGTGTGGTCTATTTCAGTACTTCATTCTGTTCCATTGGTCTATTTATCTATTATTTTTCCAATGCCACATTATCTTATAGCTTTATAGTAAATCTTGATGTCTTGAAGTCATGTGGTATATATACTCCATTTTGGTTCTTTTTCAAGATTTTTTTTTTGCTATTCTTATTTTTTGCATTACTAAATTTTAAGTTATCTTGTCAATTTTCAGGAAAAAAATATTGCTGTGAGTTTGATTGGGATTGTTTTGAATCTATATATCAGTTCAACATTAAGCCTTCCAGCCTTCCAATCCATGGACATAATATATTGCTTTATCTATTTAGATTTTTTTTTAGGAAGTACCAGAGATTGAACTCAAGACCTTGTACGTGTGAAACAGGCACTCAACTACTGAGCTTTACCCGCTTCACTAAATATTTTTATTTCTCAACAATTTTGTATATTTTGAGTGTAGAGTTCATCCATGCCATTTACAAAATTCATTCTTATCTACTTGATTTTTAAAGCTTTTAAAAATGGTATTGATTTTACTTCCTTTTTCTCATGTTCTTGCTACTATATAAAATAAAATTTATTTTTAAATTGACTTTGTATACTGTAACATTGCTAAATTCACTAATTCCACCAGTTTTCTTTTGGATCCATGATGGTTTTATGCACATACAGTCATATGATCTGTGAATAAGGGTAGCTTTACATTTTTCTTTCTAAATTAAGTGCCTTTTATTTCTTCTGCTTGTCTTACTGCATTGAGAAGGAGCTCTAGTACAATGCTGAACAGAAATAGTGATTACCGATGGCTTTGTCTTGCTTCTGATCTTAGGAGGAAGGCATTAAATTTTTTACCATCATTTATACTATTAGCTGTACATTTTTCAGTCCCTACTATTGGAATAAGGAAATTTCCTTTTATTCTCAGTTTCCATAAGTTTCTTTCTTTCTTTCTTTTTTTTTTTTTTTTTTTTTTGATTACAAGTAGGCATTGAATTTCATAAAATCTTTTTTCTGCATCTATTAAATGATTATTTGACTTTTTTCTCTTATTCAGATATTAGAGTAAATTACATGGATTAAATTTCATATGTTAAATTAGCCATGCATGATTGGGCTACAACCAATTGATCATGATATATTATTTTTTCATATATTGATGAATTCAATTTGCTGGTAATTTGTTTGGGATTTTTGTATTTATGTTTACTGAGTATATTGGTCTGTAATTTTCCTTTCTTGTAATACACTGGTCTGGTTTTATCATCAGGGTTATAATGGCTTCATTAAGTGACTTGGGTTTCCTGCCCCTCCCCAGCAGCTGAGAGCTTTTGCCTGTTATCACTGTAGAGCCTGGGCCTTGAGTGGGCTTCCTGCTTCTTTCTAGCAGCCGCCAACCACTACCTTGCACTCCTGTGGTGTCTGGAATGGAGGCAGGCTTCTGTAGGTTCTTCTGCTCCACTCCTAAATGAAGGCAGACCCTGCACACCTGTATAGTGTCTCCTGCCCTGCCTCCATATTTCTCATGAGCTCTTAGTGGAACTCCTTGGTATGTAGGACTTGAAAGTATTTTATACTATATGAATCTTTAAAGATCTATTAAAATTTCTACTGTTTGCTTCTATGGTTGCCATATCTTCCTCCTACTGTCTGTCCAAGTTGAAACACTTTGTGTTCCATCTCTCATTGAAGGAAAAGTTTCACCCTTTGTATAGCAATTCACTAGATAGCCTTGTGACCTCTGCTCTCTGATTCTCTCAAAAAAAAAAAAAATTATTGCTTTATAGACATTCTACCTTATTCTCATTGTTTAAATGGGTGGGAATGGTATTCTTTTGTGGCTTTCCACATCTAGAGTGAAAGTAGAACTCTACATATCTTTTAAAACTTTGAAATGATATTCTATAATATTGCACTCAAATTTCTTGTGACTTTGATTTTCTCTCATGCTTTGGCTTTGGGCTCAACCTCTCACATACTAGAAGTAATAATGGTGAGTGAAACTGCTTGCTAAATTAGAAGTGTCCTGACTTAAAAAGCGTATGCAGATAGTTTTGCAATTGAAAAAATAAAGGACTATAAGTCAAAAAACCATGGCTAAATATCAGCAGATCATAAATATATTTCTAACTTCTATATTTTTTTTCTAAAATAGGGGACTTAATCCCTGTATTATCTACCTTTCAGTGAATTTGAGGCTCAAATGCAAGTGGAAGTTATTTGTAAATAATGAAAGTTACTGATAAACTTTTCCGAAAGGAACATGCATAATTAAAACTTGAATCTTTGAAATGAATTTTTACTCTAATAGTTAATACCTATTAGAACTTTATGGACTTGTGTCAGTAGGAAGGATAAGGCATATTTTATATATAGGAATCACTGAAAAATATTTATTGAGCACCTGCTATGTGTGCTAGCTATATACTCTTCCTTGTTGCTGGAGAGACAAAGCTGCACATGATGAAGTCATTAACTTTGTAGACCTTACTTTGTAGTGGAGAAGATAGACAATAAATACACCAGTAAGAAAATTTCTAATGCTCTGCTCTTCTTAAGCATCATTAAGACCTAGGATTTTGCAATATTTTAAAAAAATTCACCCTGTGAGGACTTGTAGTTATTGTGCAGTTTCATTCCTTCTTTTTTTTTAAGTCACACTTTCCCAAGTAGAAAAGTAATGTTATTCATGTTTTGATCTGAGGTCTACTCTCTTTTCCTGATGATTAACTGTTTAATTCAAACTCTTCTTGGAATTGGAAAAGTTTATATGTTTTGGAATAAGCAGAATAGCATATTTTATTATGGAAAATTTAATATATACAAAAGGAGATTAGAATAATAAACACACATGTACCCATTACCTATCTTCAATGATTACCAACTCATGGCCAATATAATTTCATCCATATGACATCCAATATCCCTTTTCAGCTTGGATTATTTGAAGCATATTTCTTGATATTATATCATCATTACATTCATAAATTTTCAGCTTGTATTATCAAAGATAAGGCAACATTTTTTAAAGCACAACCAAAGTAGTCATTATCTCATCTAAAAATTAATAATAGCATATTAATATCAACCAAAATCCAGTAACTGTTCAAATGTCAACATGATTAATCATATTTTCATAAATGATTCAATCATATGGAGACAGAAAATTGTCATAACTTCTTTGCTTTCATCTTATACAGGAATAAAGACATTTAGCATAAGTATACATAGAGAAAGTAAAAATATCTGAATTTAGAAAGCAAAAAGGGATTGATTAAAGTTTTGCTTTTTAGAAATTTTTTTGGAAACCTGTGATAGTTAATTTCATGCGTCAACTTGGATAGGTTCTTGTGCCCAGTTGTTTGATTAAGCACTGGCCTGCTTGTAAAGGTGAACATCCTCTATAATCAGTTGATTTAATCTATGGTCAACAAAGGAGATTGCCCTCAGCAAAATAGGTAAGGACCTCATCTAATCATTTAGAGGTCTTAAAAGCCAGAAGTGAGGATTTCAGAGGTCAGAAGAAGAATTTCTGCCTCAACTTCAACACTGGCTCTTTTCATAATTTCTAGACAACCAGCTTCCCCAGGGGAATTCAGACTGAGGACATCATCTTTATGGGAGCTTCTAGCTTGTGGCCTTCCCTACAAAATTTGGACTTGCCACCCCCTAAGGTACCATGAACCAAGTCTTTACAATATATATTAATTATAATCTCTTACTATACATTGGGCAGACTGTGGCAGAATGAATCATGTCCCCAAAAAAGACATATTCAAGTATTAACCCCTGGTCCCATGGATATGAACTCATTTGTAAATAGTGTCTTTGAAGATGTTAAAGACAAACTGAATCAGGGTGGGCCTTAATCCAATATGAAAGAAGTCCTTATAAGCAAAGGAAATTTGGGGGCAGTCCATCAGTAGAAGCCAGAGGAGGAGAGAGAAGACTAATGTCTATGTGACAGAGGTGGAGATTGAGTTATGGCTTGCTGGCAAGCCACCACCAGAATGCTACAGTCTTTGGAGAAAGCCTGATCCTGAAATGAGATAATAAATTCCTGTTATTTAAGCCACCCAGTCTTTGATATTTTGTAATAGCAGCCCTGGCAAACTAATACATTTACCATACAAAAGGCTGTGCTAGGTATAGAGAGATAAACATAAATTTTAAACACCAGCTAATTTATAGTCTTGTGGCTGAGTTAAAGCACAAGAAAAGTACTTTTTCACCTTCTTGACAATGTCCTTTGATGCACAAAAGTGTTTAAGTTTGAGGAGATCCCATTTATCTATTTTTTTTTCTTTTGTTGCTCATGCTTTGGGGATAAGGTTTAAGAAACTACAGCCTACCACAAGATCTTGGAGATGTTTTCCTACATTTTCTTCTAGGAATTTTAAGGTTGTAGCTAAAGGCAGCCTTCTCAATGGGAAAAAAAAATATTTGGAAACCACTATCTGATAAGGGTTTGATATCCATGTTATATAAAGATATCATGCAACCCAATGATAAAAAGACAAGCAACCCAATTAAAAAATGGGCAAAAGACTTGAATAGACATTGCTCCAAAGAGGAAATACAAATGGCCAAAAAAGCACATGAAAAAATATTCAACATCATTAGCTATTAGGGAAATGCAGATCAAAACTACACTAAGATATCATTTCACAATTTATAGAATGGCCAATATTAAAAAAAAAACCACCGAAAACTACAAGTGCTGGAGGAATAGGAACACTCCTTCACTGTTAGTGGGAATGTAGAATGGTGCAGCCTCTGAGGAATACAGTTTTGTGGTTCCTTAAGAAACTAAATGTAGAACTGCCATATGATCTAGCAATCCTGTGATTATATTGAGAAGAGCTGAACGCAAGGACACAAACTGACATTTTCACGCTGATGTTCATAGCAATATTATTCACAATTGCTAAAATATGGGAACAACCCAAGTGCCCTTCAACTGACAAGTGGATACATAAAATGTGGTACATACATACAATGGAATACTATGCAGCTGTAAGAAGAAATGAAATCAGAAATCATATGACAACATGGATGAACCTTGAAGACAGTATGTTGAATGAAATAAGCCATACACAAAAGGACAAATATCGTATGGTCTCACTAATATAAACTAAAACAAAGAGTAAACTCATGGAGGTAAACTAGAGTATAGGTTACTTGGAAATAGAATGTGGGTTTAGAATGGGAGCTGGGGTTTAATGTATGTAGAATTTTAATAAGACATATTGTAAATGTATGGAAATGAATAGAGTTGATCGTAATACATTATAGTGAGTAAAACTAACACTGCTGATTTATACATGTGACTGTGGATGAAATGGTTAGTCTGTGGATGTAAGATTTCAATTGAAAGGAAGCTAGAGAATAATGTAGGGACTGTAACATAGTGATTTTGGTGATGAATGACGATTGTGGTTAATAGTATAAGAATGTTCTTCTTTTACAAAATGTTAAGACTTTGGTGATACACAGGAAAATTATAACTAATGTAACTTATGGATTATAGTTAACAGTAATATTGTAATATTTTGCAGCAATGACAAAGAAGATATTATATCAATTCTAAGGGACAACAATAGGATGGTATAAAGGGGTATGGTATTTTTTCCTTTTGGAGTAATGAAAACATTCTAAAATTGACTGAGGTGATGACTGCACAACTCTGTGATGAATATGAGAGCCACTTTGAATGGATTGCACAAATCATGGGACTGTATAACAAAATAAATACTGTGATGGAAGATGGACTGTGATTAACTGAAAAAATATGAGAACAATCTCTCATGAACTATAACAACTATGTAATAATAATATAGGGTGTCAATAACCGGGTGGATAGGTTGGGGGAAAAATACACCAAATGTTAGATATTGGCTATAGTTAGTAGTAATGTTTTGACGATGCTCTTTCATAGTTTGTAAAAATTGTTTCACAACTATGCAAGGTGTAGCTGGTAGTGTAATGTATGATGATATGCATGTATGTTTTGTAAGTTCACAACTTTTACTGGACACTTATAGTTTATGGATGTTCATGTATGAATGATAAATTCAATTTTAAAATGTTAAAAAAAACACACAAGAAAGGTAACTTACAAAACAAGGCAATGGATTGTGTTCTGTCCTAGTGATGTAGACTAGTAATTGTCAGTCTCAAACTCCATTCACATTGTTGTAGCATCATCAGTGAGGTGGTTGCAAAGCATGTTTTTCTTAATAATAATTAAATAACATTTTGCTAGTTATTTAACTTTTTAATAAATTAGAGTGGATTCAGGGTTATATTTGCAATCATGCCAATTCCGTTCATTTGAATTCTAATACCTTTTTATGAGAGCAGAGAGAAGGTAGAGTTAGAACTTGGCTGTGAAAATTGGATGTGATTTGGGAAGGTGGAGATCAGGTGGGTATCATCACATGGTCGAGTATGTGGTGATGGACCTCAATGCTCTTTTAGGTTATGGCAAATAGAGCAGTTTAACTGAAGATGAATGAGGTTGATATATGGATGTAGTAGTTAGTATAATTAGTAAGGTAGATTGAGACATGAGCTTAATTTTGTCCTGTCACTCTTAAGATTCCCATTAAAATAAGACATATTATGTTTCTCCAAGAACAAAATCTTGTTCCGTTTGATCTGTTGGTGTGTAGGAGGGAAAAGACAGAGCATCTGTGAAATATTTTATCAATACAGTCAATTTTCAATTATTAGTAATAATGGAAATAGGGTCCACATGGCTGACTGAGCTTCAGAGATAATTTCTAAAGAATTAATATCCAGAATTTTTATCTTGCTCTCAAGACTTCATCTTTTATTTGTATATATAACAAGTAGAAACTTTGATTTATGTTTCACCTTTGCTTTCTTTTGATGATGCTTGAAAGACTGAAAAGGACAAGTAGGAACTGGCTAATCTAGAAGTCCAATAATAGTAAATATTGATCATAATAATGGAAAGTTCTTGCCTGTATTCATTTCAATAATCCTGTTTGCTCTATTTATATGTGACATTTGCTATAGCTTTATATTCTTAGGTTCTGTGTGCCTCTTAGTACTTACAAGATTTTTTCATTTTTTTTTCAGTTACGTGAATTTTTTTAAACAAATAAATTTTATTGATACATTAATTAATAAATTGTACAGTTCATCCAAAGTGTGTAATTAATGGTATTTGGTATAATCACATAGTTGTGCATTCATCACTTCAATCATTAGAGCATTTTCATTATTTCAATATTAATAATAAACAAAAAACAAACAAAATTCTTCACCTCTCAATCTCTCTTTGTTTCCCCTGCTGTACATAGATGCTGTTTCTTGCTATTCTTACACAATTATTTACTGATTTATTAAGCAGTTTTATTGAGATATATTCAGATACCACACAATCTATCCAAAGTGTATAATCAATGGCTATTCATATAATCACAATGTTGTGCTTTCACCACCACAAAAATCTTTAGAATAATTTCATTACACCAAAAAAAACCACCTCACACCCCTTAGCATTCCTTCCCCAGCCCTACATAAACACTAATCTAATTTCATCTTTATAAATTGATTTATATTTACATTTTATATAAATGGAATCATACATTATGTAGTACTTTGTGTCTGGCTTCTTTCACTTAGCATGATTTTTTTGCCTGATATTAACGTCTTATAATATTAATATACAAATGTTCAGCCTCGAAGAAAAATGGTATTTTCTTTATTTCAATAATAATATAAATAAACAAAAAACAGACAAACAAGGAAATTCCACCCCTCTCAATCTCTCTGCTTCCCCTGCTGTACATAGCTGCTATTTCTGGCTATTCTTGCACAATTATTTATTTGTTTATTAAGCAGTTTTATTGAGATATATTCACATACCGTGTGATCTATCCAAAGTGTATAATCAGTGACTTTTTTTTAGCTGTTAAAAAGTCCTTTATTGTAAAATAGTAAAATAAATAGAAAAATAGATTGAAAGAAATTGCAAATTTTAAAAGAGAGTGCAAGGCCAGTTTAGATTTAATATAGTCAATTACAAAAAATAGATAGCATAGCAACAAACATTTATAAATATAAATAATAACTCAAATATAATATAAATTAATTATAACATAATTCTAATTTTTTATTACAGTTCTAACTATTGGACATAATCTCTAAGAATAAATAAATTATTGGTTTAGTTATTTAATTTCCATTTTGGCCATCATTCTTTCTAGATAATCAAATTCCTATTTGGGAATTCTTCATATCCTATTGGAATGAATTACAGCAGATAACAATTTGCCAACTCATAATTTTATGAGACAGAAAATCTCAAAATCTTGTTCAACAGTAGTCATGCCAAATCATTATTGATCCAGATACATTATTTTAATTAAAGAGTATGACTAAGAAAGGGTTAAAAAAAAAGGGAAGTATCCAAAAATACATCTCTTCTCCAGTCCTCCTCAATTAAAAGCAAATGTTTATTTTGTATGAAAAAAATCAAAGAATACTGATCACAGGAACAATTTGCCAGTTGCTCTGAGTAAGTATTTTTCATATACTATAATACTATTATTTTACATTTATTTTGTCTGCTCCAGCTCTGTTTTAGTTACTATTTGCATGGAATACTTTTTTCCAAACTTTCACTTTTAACCTGGTTGTGTCCTTACTTCTGAGGTGGGCCTCTTGTAGACACCATATAGACGGCTCATATTTTTTTCATCCATTCTATCAGTCTCTGTCTTTTGATTGGGGCATTCAATCCATTAACATTTAGTGTTATTACCGTAAAGGCATTACTTACTTCATTCATTTTGTCCTTCAGCTCTCTGTTATCGTATCGTTCTGGTGTCTGTCTTCTTATCCTTTAGTTTACTCTTCCTAATAATCTTCATTTCTAAACTATTTTCCAATCTCTTGACTTTATTTTTTCCTTTCAGGCTGTAGCACCCTCTTTAGTATCTCTTGCAAATCTGGTCTTTGGGTAACATAGTACATTTTTGTTTATCTGTGAAGACTTTGATCTTGCCCTCATTTTTGAAGGACAGCTTTGCCAGATACAGACTTCTTGGCTGGCAGTTTTTCTCTTTCAGTACCTTAAATACATCATACCACTTTCTTCTCTCCTCCATGGTTTCTGATGAAAGGTCAGCACTTAATCTTATTGAGTTTCCCTTGCATGCGATGCTTAGCTTTTTTCCTTCTGCTTTCAGAATCCTCTCTATCTCTGATATTTGTCATTCTGAATAGTAGGTGTCTCGGGGTAGGTCTATTCATATTTATTCTGCTTGGCATGTGCTTTCTTTCTTGGATATTGATATTTATGTCTTTCATAAGGGTTGGGAAGTTTTCAGTCATTATTTCTTCAAATATTCTTTCTGGCCCTTTTGCATTCTCTTCTCCTTCTGGGATACAAATAATGCGAATGTTTGTGCATTTCGCGTTGTTATTCAGTTTCCTGAGACTCGGTTCCATTTTTTCCTTTCTCTTCTCTTTCTGTTTTACTGTTTTTTCCAGTTCAGATGTTGTCTTTGAAATCACTAATTCTGCTTCTAGTATAATTTTATTCTCAGCCATCATGTCTTTCATTCCCATAAGGTCTGTTACTTTTCTTTGCAGGCTTTCAAATTGTTCTTTATGCTCTCCCAGTGTCTTCTTAATATCCTTTATTTCTTTAGTCATATTTTCTTTAAATTCTTTTTAGTGATTAAGGAGAGTTGTGTGATTATCACTGATTAATTGTATTAAATCCTGTATCTCTTCAGGGTATTTGGTT